>CAKNXH010054342.1:18928-38430 GCA_932178445.1 Andricus quercusramuli
CTTTAGCATGAATTTGATAGAAAACTGCTATTTTGCATTTTTTGGGGTATTTTCCGGGCAAAATTAAAGGGGTTCAGATGTGTCAAAATTTAAAGCTATTGGGTGGAAATTATTCCTCAAATACTCCTCAAGAGGTACTTTATAATATATAATATATAATTTATATTTATTATATATATTAATACTTTAATTGACAAAAAATATATAACAAGTACTTCCTTTTTCAATTTTTTTGAAAATCGAGCTTTTCCCATTTAAACCCCCATGTTAATTTCAAAAGCCCGGGGCACGGGTTGATAAGATGAGGAAGAGGATTTTATAATAATACTAAGATGAATTGACGAATTTTGAAATTTAATATACGTCCTGAAGAGGAACACGACTCATTTTTTCGAAACGTTGGCAGAAATAAAGGACTTTTAACATCTAAATCGACTTTTGGTCTGAAGTATGTCAATTTTTTACCATCTACATATATTATTTTTGGAAACAATCAAATATTTATAAAGCAGATCGTTATATCTTGTAGTCTTAAGAAATAAGAATATTCTCTCCTTTTTCAGTTCTGAACTTTTTTTAAATAAAAGATTTGGACAAAGCAACCATTTTTTACATAATAATTGAAACTTTTGTTACCCTATTGTTAAAAGTATAGGAAATATGATTTTTTTTTGTTTTGGTAAAAATATCTATTCTTCTACTCAGGAGCCGTGTATAAATTACGTAAAGAAATTAATTACTTCACAATCATTATTAATCGGAAAATTCCCGTAATGGGGCATTATATGTCTAATTTTTCCCCTTACATTAACAATGTTAAAATTCCAAGAGCCCGCACTGTTGGAAAATATTCTTCTTTCCACGTGTAGGTTAATAAATATCAATTTTGTCGAATAAATACGTCCAAATTATACAAATCATTTTAAAATTTGAAACCCTCAAGTATATCATATTTTACTGGAGAAGTAAGAGAAGAAATGTATTTCTTGTTTATTTGTTCGTTATTTAATATTATACGTTTTTGTTATTGTTATACTTTTAATGTTTTTGAATGTTGTGCGAGAATCGCAATTTTAATTTTTGTAAAGTGTTTGAATGAAACAATTCCTGCACTTGAGCTCTCGAATTCAAACTCGCCGAACGCTCGAAAACGGTAAAAGCGTCACCCCGGGTCTCAAGGAATGGGAATTTTCAAATTCACAGAATTAATTTTTTAGATATAGGCCTCTATATTTTGACAAGGCATATTTAGAATTCTTATGTTCTAAAATTATTTTTAAGAATAAAAATTAAAGACTGAAGAGAAATTTTTTTTCATAATATTCAATAAGTGATTACAACATAAGTCATCACAACTCGTACAATTTTATTGAAACTGTTTGAAATTGAGTACACATACAAAGTATACTCAGCGAATGTCTGCAAAATAATGAAAAGTTGAAAATGACCTTTTGTTTAATAATATCCAATTGAAAATTAAGGCCGGTCGGTAACCACATTTTCCTACTTTCGGAGACAAAAAGTATCGAGGCCACTTTAGACTAAAAACAACCTCCAGCGAGAAAGTTTTTCTATATAGTTCAAAGAAAATACCTGGAATATTTTAGATAAATTCATCAAAAGTTGACTGAAATATGTACTTTGAAAATAGTACGAGAGTCGGGTGAGTTATTGGATTCGAGACCTCAACTGTACCTACGATAATGATAAAATGTTTTTTTATTTATAAGTTTAAAAAAAAAGTTTTACCTACATTATTCTGATTTCTTTCAAGAGTGCAGAAAGATAAGTATGAGAATAGCGAATGTATAAGTACAAAATCAAATAATGTAAAAAATGCCCATACATTTTATTAAAATTCTAAGAAAATAATTATTGTATGCGAAGGATATTACTTGTACATTTTTATTTGTGTATTTATTAATAAGTTCATGTGCTAGTTATGATTACAATTTAAAAGTAAATAATATTCAATAAATGCTCACATATTGTAATAATAATGACTATTGTAATTAATCATTCTAAAAAAAGAATTGTTCGTCTGGGCGAATCAAACAATTTCTAATGGGTTCGTTTAAAAAAAAAAGTTCTTTTTTTTCAATTTTAACTTGAAATATCAAAATACAAAGTTTCAAATGAAAAACGTATCGGTGGATATTTCTATTCAGGAAAATATTGGAAGAAAGTTAATAGCCAGAATATAGTTCGGAAAGACCAGTCCAGGTATAGGGGTTCTAAATTTTTTACAGTTCGACTCATGTACACGGCACACTCTCTTAACCTACCCCACTCACACACGTGAAGCCTAAGAGCACTGGTTCGTGGCACTAGCGCCTCCGCGTTGCTGGTTCCCTAACTAAGCCTTCCCCTGCCGTCTCGCTCCCCTTAGCGTGCTTCAAGCTGCCCATTGCATTGTCGCCTCTATACTGTTACGTCCGGGCCTGGTGTGGCCATCTATTGTTGAGTTGTCGAAGTTCCTTGAGTACCGCCAAAATTTGAATGCTAAGATTTTATAATTTTATTTAAAATTGTTCCTTTGTAGTTCGTTTCTGCTTTAAAACGTTGAAAAGTTTGCCTGCAAATTGGGATTGAAAGGTTCTTTTCTTGTAAATTAAAACACTGATAAATGTGTAACAAAATTATTATCCTTTAATAATTTGTTTAGTTCAAATTAAATTAGGTCACGCACTCTCACAATGATAAAACTTGAGAAAATCTAGACGCAGGGTTTAACAAATGTGTCTGAACATACAGAACGGAGGCTCGAAAAGATCTGCTTAGTCCTCTAAAAACGGCTTCCCTTATATAGATTCATCTGACTCATTCCTGTCTAAGGGAACTTTAATCATCCCTTTTTACGACCCGCTGGCGCGTGAGAATTAGTCTAGGAATGTTTTTACCCTCTCATAAATTTTACTTGTCTAGGGGCGCCCACGCAAAACTGTTGCTGACTAATCATCCCTATACTTGTCCCGCTTCTTAAATTCTTTTCCTGCGAGTAATCATATAATTTATAGTGACAAGTGTCACATAAAATTAATGTCCTTAAAGTAAAAACATTTTTATGGGTTGCTGACTCATTAGGTTTATTCTGTTTCTCACGCTCTTAAGTTGCTAAATTTATTGTAACCTATGATCCTAATGAGTGACTAATTTCTATTTTAGGATATTCGGTAATAGTAATTCTATTTGAAAATTCGAAGTCTACGCGGATTTTAAATTTCCCGCTTATTTCCAAATTTCGCATGATAATACAGGTTTCTACGTTTTTGGCATAGCTGTTATCGGATTTTTAACCATGAACCATAAAATTTGTAAAATAAGAATTGCATTCCGTTACAATACCTATCATCCCTCTACGCTTGAGCCGGCCATTTTAATCTTGATTTTCCGAAACAGCAGAACGCGAACGACACATAAAAATAAGCAGTTGGCAATACATGCGCGCTCATCACGTCGAGCTACTGCTATGTCAAGTCTACGTCAAGTTCTACGTCAAGTCAATGCTACGTCGGTTTCTCAATCCTATTGTGGACTCTCCATGATGTAAATTACGTCTTGTTCTATATATGAGGACGCCACCTCTGAGGCGCGAAATTGAAACCTCGAATCAGACAGTCAATCAGAGGTTTTCTACATGTATTTTACATATTCCAGGTATTTTACGTAAAATACCTCCTTTAGGTATTATACGTAAAAAACTTCCAGTTACGCGTAACTGCACATCCCTGGTTGACATTATTATTTTTCAATTAACAATATAGGCATTGAAAGAAAAAACTCTTACGCCCTTACGAATGCCGATACCAGAAATTCAAAAAAGTCAGGTTATGCACAGTTCTACAGGTCCGCCATCTCGACGCGTAATTTACTAGGTATTTTACCTGTTTTCTACGTAAAATACTTCACTTAGGTATTTTACTTCAAAACCCTCCAGTTACGCGTAACTGCACATCCCTGCACGCAAGTAAAAAAAACTGAACGAATGAGGACCCACCGCTTCTTTTCTCCATCTTGGATAAATAAGGCGGCAAACGTAAATGATTTTAAAATGTAAAATGTTAGAATTGAAATTTCTTGTAATTTTGAGATATAAAAATACTTAAATTCTAATCAAATGTGATGTAATGTTGAAAATGGGTGAAGGAAAATACGGATGCAGTGCTCACAACATATAAGATGACAATTATTATGTATTATTTGTTAAAAAATATTGTTCCTCAGTTTTGGAGAAAAATTTCGTTCGAGAGATATACAATATTTATTCACAATTCTGAAATACTTTTGCTCACTCCTTTTTTTACAACTTCTATTACGTTTGTAATATAATTATTACATGTGGGACGGGAGGAGGTGCCAAGTGACAATTTTTGAAAGAAGGCATTTTTTGTTAGAAAATTCTCCAAAATTTAAATACACACCGAATTAAAACGATTTGCTCCGAAGCGTATTTTTAATGGTAGCAGTACGTCGAAGTTGGTTTTTCATGTCAAAAGGCATATACTTCAATATCTTTATGGTTCAAGAGCAGAAAATATTATATATATTATATAGAATATTTTATAAATCTTATGGCGGGGACATTTCACAATTTGAAAAGCAAACTAACAATTGAAATTGTTGTGACGATTTTTAGATGATTTTCAGAGACCACAAAATTCTAACCTCAAAAGTAAATCACAGTTCCCTCCGAAATGAATTTTTGTTTTATGAATAAACTGTTGCCCTCTGTATTCAGTAACTGTTTCACCGTTTACATGTAATATAAAATCACATTTACACACATTATAAATCTATCTTATTCTTAGCAGACTTTTTTACGGAATGATAAATGTTGTTGGCAAAACCCCATAATATTGCACACATGTATATTTGAAGGTATAAGGAATTGGATCTTCATTTCTTATCATGAATTATCTTTATGAGTGTAAAATTTATCTCGCATACATATTGTCAGGGCTCGGAAAGAGTAGCTTTTTAGTAACTTCGTTACTGTTTCAATTCATGGTTACTAAAAAGTTACTTATTTTATGAAAAGGCTACTTTTGGTACCATTTTTTTTCTCGAAATAACGGAATGTTTGCTCGAACCAGTTTCAAATTATCAAATAGATCAAGCAGCGTATCAAAAGCATATCCCCACAAGTGTTGCATATTATGCAAAGTGCAGTTTCGATGATTCAACTTCAAAACCTGAAGTTTATCGGGATAAAGACTGCATTCAATGGTTTATAAATGAATTAAAAGATTTAGCAATCAAAGTAAATTTCCGTTTTCAAAATCCAGTACCAATGGAAAAATTAACAACAATGCAAAAACAAGATTTTCTAAATGCTAAAGTATGTCACATTTGCGAAAAAGAATTCATGAAAAATGATGTGAAACATCGTGACCACTGTCACTTCACAGGTAAGTACCGTGGTCCAGCACACAGAAGCTGCAACATCAATTACAAAGATTCTCATGTAATTCCTGTAATTTTCCATAATTTATCTGGCTACGACTCACACTTTTTTATCAAAGAGTTAGCCACAAGTTTTGAGGGACATGTCTCTTTACTGCCAATTAATAGAGAAAAATACATCTTATTCACAAAAGATGTTCTAGATACTAAAATCAAACTCAGATTTATCGATTCTTTCCGATTCATGCCAACTAGTCTAGTCATCGCAAATTTATATATTTAATAATATCTATATATATAAGTTATTTATTTATATCTATATATTTAATATTAATATATAATTATATAATAATATATTATATATTTTCATAAATTTTTCTTCGAAAATTGGCCTCATATCTCAATGACAGTGTAAAAACAATTACTAGAAAATTTTGCGAAAATGACAATGAATTCAATCTTTTAATGAGAAAAGGTGTATTCCCGTATGACTACATTGACAGTTGGAAAAAATTGAAAGAAGAGAGTCTACCACCAAAAGAGGCATTCTATTCAAAATTAAATGATTGTCACATTTCCGATGAAGATTACCAACACGCGTGTAAAGTGTGGGAAACTTTTAATTTGCAAAATTTAGGGCAGTATTCAGATGTGTACCTCAAAACCGATGTTCTACTTTTGGCAGACATTTTCGAAAACTTTAGAAAAACTTGTTTCGCAACATATGAATTAGACCCTTTGCACTATTACACAGCACCGGGACTTTCTTTCGATGCAATGCTAAAATACACAGGAATTGAACTACATATACTAACTGATGCAGAAATGTTACTATGAATTCAGAAAGCAATCAGAGGTGGTGTTTCACAATGCTCAAACAGGTTTGCAAAAGCAAACAATCGATTTATGGGAGAAGATTTTAATCCATTCAATCCAGAGTCATACATTTTTTACTTTGACATCAACAATCAGTATGGTAAAGCTATGAGTGAACATTTGCCATATCAAGATTTTGAATGGTTTGAAAATTTTGAAATGTCTGCGTACACAGCAAATGGTACATTTTCCTTGTATCTATGATTTTTGAATTTTAATATGTTCCCACCCTCCTCCTCTGTTGGGAGTATGGCTCTACAGTTATTTAAATTTTCGCAATCAGCACTGTGTCTCAACAGAGATTTTTCAAATTTGAAATGGCACAAGCACCTATTACAAAAGAATATCTAACGTTTTCCTTTCGAAAACTGCGAACTAACTAATCGGGATAGATTTTTTCATCATACCTCAATCGAAAATTCGACTTTCGAAGCCTGTGGAGCAGGTCGAAAATCGAATTTTCAACCCTAGGGAAGAAAGTGACAGATAAATGCAAATGGCGTCGCTATTTGCATTGATCTGTCACTTTCTTCCCTAGGGTTGAAAATTCGATTGTCGACCCGCTCCACAGTCATCTCAAGTCGACTTTTCGATTATCGATATGATGAAAAATTGTATGCATGACTCGGGCCGAGGCAACGCTTTCACTCGTGTGATATCAGCCCTCGCTTCGCTCGGGCAGCTAACTTCACACTCGTGAAATCGTTGCCTTTCGACCCTCGTCACGCAATATACTATTTATCCATGCAAAGTGATACACTGGATTACTTTCGTTGTCATCAAAATCAGTATTTTCAAGCATTAACAAGTGAATTGTAGGGCATCTCGATTTCTCATTGCTTATATACAGAGGGACAATATAATCTTTTTTCCTATTTTCTTCCTGTGCTATGCTATAAACATTTATTTGCAGTTCATTTATTTTTTCAAATTTTTTTATATTTTCAAAAGTGATGGGAAAACTGATTCCATCACGTTTCAAGAGTGTATCAAAATGTGGATATGAAGTGACGCGATCTGTGTTATTATCAGCAGGGCAAAGAGCGGCCATTACTGACCAGAGAAAACAGTATTCGTCATTGTTCTCAATATTTACGACTGCTCTTTTGTCCCTGATAAATTTAGGTAAACTCATAAAAGTTGATGAGCCTACTATGAAAGGTGCATATTTATTTATGTTTACATTTAAATTTATAATTTCTTTCAATTTCCATCCAGATTTTGTTTGCTGGAAATCCTCTACTTTAGCCAAAAGTTGCTCTCTGACTTTACTTTCAAACCATTCATTTATTTCAGTTGATTCTAAAATAAGTTCGTTTTTAGTATTAAAAAATTTAATCGCTTCAATTTCTTTACCCTCTTCTATAGCACTGAATTTTGCAGCTAGGATAACATTTGTTTTTAACCCCCCCCCCCCCCCACGAAACTTTTCAAAGCGTTTTTTAATCTACAAGTTATCATTGTTTTTGAATCTTCGAGAAAAGTATCTAAATCTTTGTGGGTTAAATTCACAACCAAACCTGTTCTCACTCGACTCTTAAATGCAGACTCCGGGTCCTACCATCTGATCCTGTCTCCTTTCCTGTCCAAGCCCTCGTTCACACCAGTTCCACTCTTCTGTAGCTTTGTCAATAATATATACTTGGATGTCAGTAGGCTAATAGTTGCTTGTAGTTTATTTTTTTCGCCCAAGGATAAATTTTGGTTCCCCTGGCGCAAAATTTTGTTGAGCCTTCGAATATCCTTGGTGCACTGATGCTTCCAGTATAGGATCTCAGAAGCTGTTGCAATCCAATGAATCCATTTTCGAATATTATCAAAATGTTCACTGAGCAATATATGAGTCAAACACTTCAATACACAACACTAGATGAGTATGTTGTAAATTACAAGGCTGTTATTACTTTAGTTGAAATTGTTCGCATGGAGGTTTATTTGCGACTGAGGCGCTCAAGAGGAAATAGCTCCTTTTATAGACGTTTAACCCCTCCACCAAATTTCTGGTTACCCCCTCCACCAAGCTTTCCCCTCCAACAAAGTTCTGGAAGATTCTACATTACAATCGACCGCTCAAATATCAGTGAAAGTCTTAAAATTGGAATATTTCATATAAATTAATCGCATCTGTGCAAATTTAATTTCTTCCGCACTAGCAGATGCTGCACTCTTTGTGCAGAAACGAGCGAGATTTAGTCGCTCGTAACCACGAAGGAATAATAAGGAGACCGAACTGTCATGGGAAACTTTTTCGAATCTGTTAGGAGCAAAGTAAGTAATCACTCTCTTGTGAGTGCGCAAGCGCACCGTGTCCTCTTCTCACGCACAGGAAAAAAGCGAGTGAGACAACTTTTTAAACTGAACAGAATAAAGTATGTTTAGAAGGTTAGGAGAGTTTGTTTTCTTTTTGCAACCGGCAATTTTTTTCGTGCTGTGAAAAGAATTATATGCATGCAAAAGTTACTTATATACGTTTATAAAAAGAGTTTTTTAAGCTTACAAAGGGAGTTCGTCATAGAAGTGGTAAGTATATAATTAGATTACGAAGTTGGTATTTTGATCGCTAAAATAAGAAAGAGTAACCTAAAGAGAGTAACCTCCGAAAAACATATAAGCTTTACGTTAATTCCATAATTTCTTTGTCGCGTTTTAGTTTCAAAAGGTACTTACTTATGTTTTTTCTTTCCAAAAATGGTTCACTCTTCTTTCACAAATATTAAAAATATTATTTCTGCATTTATTTCGTATAATTCGTATGATGATCAACAAACGAGCTTAACCTCTCTAACATACTCCATTTTCAGAAGCTCTCTCATTCGCACTTTCACGTACGTGTGAAGAGGACAAGCAAGGACACGGTGCGCTTGCGCACTACTTGAAGGGTGATCACTACTTACAGGCCTGGCACTTACGGTGCCGTTGCTCCTAACAAATCGCGTGTACGGAGATCGGTCTCCTTAGAGATCCTCTAGGGAGAGTTGAGACACGTTTCCCCCTCCAATGCTCGCCGCTGTACCGGAACTTGATATTTCACTGCGGCGCGAAAAGTTTGAAAAATGATGTGTAGCGCAATACGTGACAGCACGCGAACGAGCCTAGAGAAATTTTCGTGTTTAAGCAAAAGGATCAATAAATGAAAACTGCGTAATGTAGGCCCATTATTTATTGTAACTAATTTTACTCAATTTATTTATATTGAAGCTATGATGTGTGACGTGATATGCGAGTTTTGTTTTTAATAAAGCAGTTAAAAAGATGTTGTGTATAACCTACTTTCCGAAGAAAAATATTGACAATATTTTTGTGAGATTTAAGTGTTTTGCAAAAATGGTAAATTGCTGTATTTTATACTACAATCATTTATCTAAAAACGGGTTTTTCTAGAAACAAATTCCGCGAGATCCCAAACTTCGAGAATTGTGGATTCAGAATATCAATCAAGCAGATTGGAAAGCAAGTGAAAAATCATGAAAGATGCAATTTCAGAGTTTACCAGTGAGGAAAAGAAAATTAATTAACACTGCTTTTGTAAAATTGAACAAATCTTCATCCTTTCCTACAATTTATTTTTACTTTCTTTGTATGTATAACCTTATCCAACCAAAGCTTTGCTTCCAACCTACAAAATGTATTTATTCATCAAATATCATTTATGGAAATTTGTATAATATATATGTCTGAAAGTGATATTTAATAACATTTCATTTATTTTGAATGTTTAATTCAACAATATTCTCTTTATTTTATATTAAATCTGTTGCGGAATGAACACTCTATTTTGAAAATTGCGCAATTTTTAGAATAGCGGGTTCCGGTACAGCGGCACCAATCAGAATTTGAGTACCCCGCGTCTCAACTCTCCCTTGAGGATCTCTAGGTCTCTTTATTATTCCTTCGTGCTCGTAACACAAGTTTGACACGCGCGCTCTCCGACAGCCACACGTGTGATCTCGAATCTCGACCGCGAGCATAGATAGCTGTATCTACATGGAGACGATTTTGGAGCGTAATAGCAATAGTATTTTTCGCCAGCGCATTGTATGGGTGCCAACTGTTAGATACTGACGCTATGGTGAAAATGTACCTAGATAGAAATGGGTTGATTGACAGCCCTACGATGGTAATTACGGTATAAGGATTTTAAATCTTAAAAAATCCAAATGTGTAAATGCTTTGACAAAAATATATTATAAATGAATGTATTTTTTTGATTTATTTATTTATTTATTTAAAATATATTATATTTCATTGAGTATAAGTACTACTTGTAAAACTGTTAGTTGAGCCGGAATTGCAAGATTATTTGATTATATTTCTAGCCCTGGACAGATTAAGGCGAGATCATTGAGCTAGATTTTAAAACTGAATTTATACTCCAATTTTAGATGTATTGTAATTAGTCATATTAGTATATACAAGAAGGGTAATCAATTATGTGAAGTTATGTCACAAAAGCTGACAAATACGTCGACATTTTGCTTTTACGCTTTACGACCGGCAGATCGGCGTGGATTCTAAATCTTGAAAACTCCAATTTTATATGAAGTACGCTAATTAAATTTTTAATCGAGTAATTGTGCAAAATGCAATGTTGCCCTTATAACAATTATCATTAGTGTGTTTAACCAGAATTGATAAGACTATTCGTTGTTGTATTTATGTTCAGAAACAGGATACATTAGTTCTATACAGTCACGTGTGATTTTGAAGTATGCGCAGATTCTCGATATTATAGTTATAGTTTATAGTTATATAGTTTATATAGTATATATATATATATATATAGTTATATAGTTATAGTTATCTAGTTATATAGTTTATAGTTATATAGTTATATAGTTATATAGTTATAGTTATAGTTATAGTTATAGTTATAGTTATAGTTTGAATATATTGTTACAAAAATGTGTTAAAAGTAACATTTATTGATAAAACTCACTTATTTTTACCATTTTATAATGGCAAATAGAAATTACATTCATTCAGATGAAGTAAAAAGCAAGAAAATTGGCATCACCAGAGAGGCATGAGGAAGATCTTGTGGATCTTGTCTGTGCAGTCTCAAAGGCTATTGATGTGCAGCTAGCTCCTGCTGAGATAACAAATACACACATGATGTCTTCTACACTCTCAGTATTATCCACACAAGCTCAGGCATCTGCATTAGGAGAGGAGGTAGAGTCAAGTTCGAGTTCAACTCTTACTTCAAAACATTCTTCCACAAAAGCAGTTGTTACTTATGCAAATCATACCACTGGTAGGCCACGCTTAGTTCTGGTTCGATTTCCAACCCCAAGGCCTCGAAAAGAGATGATTTCCAGTATGAGAAAAAAGAAATCGCTATATGCAAATGAACAGAAAAGGCTAAGCTGCTCTCATACAAATATGTATGGCAGGTAAATGGTGTAATCCTTGTTAGGTGAAAGGATAAGGATCCTGTAATCAGAGTTCTATGTCAGAGTGATCTGGAACTTTGAACAGAATGACTAACTCCCGAACAATGTAGATCCTTGCCTCAGAGTAATAACCCTGACTCCAATCCTGTCTCTCACAACTCGCTACTAAAAATCCATCACATTAATATTAACTCACTAAAATCGCATATCAACTTACTTCGTGCTTTCTTAAATCATGATATATATCATGTTATAGCGATAAGTGCACATGGCTAACGGAAACTATTAGTGATAATATTGTTGCTCTTGATGGTTATTCGTTTGTGCGTAGGAATAGATATGGCAGAAGGGTGGAGGCGTTGCCGTGTATGTCATAATGATTTAAACATCAAAGTATTGGAGACATCAAAGGGTGTTTTTAATGAAACAGAATTTATCATAATGGAAATATCTTGTCGTGCCATGTCACTGCTGCTATTGCCTGTTGCCTATAGAAGACCTCATGGTGTAAATGAGAAACAAATTTTCATAAGTAATGCCATAAATGTGGCTATGGATGAATTTGCAACTTTATGCTCGTTCATCCCACGAAAAAGTTGTTGACCCTGGATGACAGAAGAAATCAGGAACATGATGAAAGAACGAAACCGCTTGTATAAGACTTGGAAGAGAGTCGGAAATCTCGAAGTACATACTGATTATAAGACTTCGAGGAATGGTGTCACTTGAAAACTTAACGAAGCAAGGGACTTTCATAATGCTACAAGATTGGATAGCGTAAATGATCTAGAAGTCTGTGGAAGGAATTAATGGCTCTAGGATACGTCAGACCTAGGTGTGAAGAGTCGCCACTTGTATGTTCAGTACATGAAATGAATGCCTACTTTCTCTCTATTTGTGGTAAGTCTGCATCTATAATGTAACAGAGTCTGAGCTCACTGAACTCCTGATTTTTCCTTTTGAAGACTCTCGATTCTATTTTCAAGACATAACTCCCCTTTCACTGATAGAGCGCCTGGATAAAATAAAAACAGAGGCTAGAGGGGTTGATGGTCAGTCCATAGGCTTTGTTGTAATTGCTTTACCAGTTCTTTTCCCACACATACTTATAATTTATTCAACACATCGTCAAAAACTTTCGTTTTTCCTGAAGAGTGGAAGAAGGTTCTCATTAAGCCTATTAACAAGATTAAGGCTCCTCAACAGGCTGGAGATTATCATCCTATTGCAATCCTCTGGTGCGTCTCAAAAGCATTGAAAATAACTGTTTATGATCAGATGATTGAATCATTGAATCTAATAATATCGAATCTAATAACTGCTGGAGTGCTTACCAGTCAGGATATTGACATGGTTTCAGTACGCAGATGCTATTGCTTAGGGTCACTGACGACATTAGAAGAGGCATTGATAACCGAATGGTGACAATTATTTATTATCCTGTTTGATTTTAGTAAAGCATATGATATGGTCTTCATATGCTTCTTTTATTAAAACCCAAGAATAATAGATTCTCGGCTTCAGTACTTAAGTGATTGTCATAATATCTTTCGGGCCGTCATCAATCAGTCATTGGATCAAGCGAAGAAAGATCGGAGTCGGGAGAAATTGGCACTGGCGGTCCACAGGGGTCTGTACTTGGGCCTTTGCCATTTATACTCTTCACCAATGATATTGCAACTGTTATCAAGCACACACTTTATATATGCTTTTTGTGGATGATCTTCAAATATACATCCAGTGTAGTCCAGATAAAATCAGTGAGACTCTTGATCTACCTAATCGAGATGTTAGGGCGATATATGAATGGTCAGAAACTAACACGCTTATAATTAATGCAAGCAAGACCAAAGCGCTAATATTTGGAAGTTCTAAATATATGAATGGCCTGGACATGGCTCTCCACTTCCGGTTAAGCTTCTGGATACCATAATTCCTTTCGTCGACAATGCTAAAAACTTGTGATTAATCCTTACTCCTACATTGGCTTGGGATGACGAAGTCGGTAATATTTCTAGACGAGTCTATTCTACCTTGAAACAGCTCCAATTTAACAAAAATTCTTTGTCCACTGATCTTGGAGCCAAGTTGGTCTTCTCCCTCATATTACCTCACTTTGATTATTGTTGTGTGGTTTACAATGATTTAACTGACGAGCTTAATCGGAAACTGACCAAGCTGTTAAACTCGTGTATACGATTTATATTTAATGTTAAGCGTGATGAGCATATAACAGCATATCGTAAAAGGCTTGGGTGGTTGAATCAGCGGCGTAACAATCGGTGTTCCATGTGTTCCGGGAACACGGGCCCCGCAAGCTAGGGGGCCCCCAAAGCTTGAAGTCAAAGAAAAAATTTTTAACAGAGGAACAATACTGGGCCACTGGGTTGAATGTTGGTACTAGAAAAAAATATTTCATAAGCGTTATTACTTATAATATATTAAAATCGCGACGTCCAAAGTACTTGCATGACCAATTTGTTGAAAGGATTGCAGTCACAGATAGAGAAGTTAGAAACCCTGAAAGACTCAGAGTTCCACAGAGTAGAGGGGTTTCATATCAAAGGTATTTTATTGTAACAGCGAAGACGCTCTGGAATAGTTTGCCGGATACTGTGGTACACTGTAAAAAAAAGTATCGTTTCAAGGCCAGTTTTTGGTACTGAAACAGTCCTCCAAAAATATAGTCTCGGGTGGCTCCATTCTAATGCCACTTAATTTTGATGCCGCTAAATGACGTTTTAGTACAACTTTTTTGGACCAAAACAGGATTGAAGTGAGAATCAAATTTCAATGACGTAACGTGCACATGGGAACGTCAAACGTCCGTGAACTGTTACTGTAACTTTGTTCGTGTTGTTTTGACGGTTATATGGCTTTTGTCATGAAGAGTCGTTACAAACTCTTAAAAATGTAACAATAAAACGGGTTATTTATACAATTATTATTGTGAAAATGGCCCTGTGGAGTTTTCTACTGGTGTTTTTATGTTTATTTATCACATTAATTATGCCGAAGTGTCTCGATCAGGTTACAAAAGTGATCTCAGAGAACCTGAATACGAAAAAAATAATATTTTCGTCGTTCCGGAAGACCCAGCTATTAAAGCTTTATGGCAAAAAGCTTTAATTCGGAAAATTTTTGCGGCGAAAGCTTGCCAGTTCGTTTACAGTAAACATTTTTTAAAGGAAGACAATCTCCACGAGAAAATCCTAAAAGGACCCGAAGGCACTATTTTGAGAAAGGTTAGTAATTATGTATTTACTGTAAAACTGAAATCAAAATTCAAAGATAAAACAAAAGTAGATTCTTTTTTATTAAACAAACTGTATTTATTAGGTATTCTCACTTACTGCTCGTTTAGGAAATGTAACATTAATTTAAGATTTTGGTCGCATGAATTGTTAAAGAAGAAAAATGGAGGTTAATATCATACATTTTGTAGCCTTCTAATTTAATCCTGAAATCAATGTCACATTTTTTGTATCCTACTGAAATAAGACATTGACTAGATTAACGTGGCACATATTTTTTATTCTGAAAATTACTAAAAATATGAATAAATTGTGTTTGTTGTTGCACTTGCTGAGGGGAAAACAAACCGAATTTTAATAAAACGAGTAGTAAGTGAAAATACCTAATACAGTTTATTGAATAAAAAAGAATCTACTTTTGTTTTATTTGTAAATTTTGATTTCGATTTTACAGCAAATATATAATTATTTGTGATTCCTGACCATTTTTAGGAGCGGATCTCTGCCATTAGCAACGATGTAAGCTGTACTTAGAACAATTCGGTTATGAAGACACTGGAGATTCAGAAGTCCGCGTCCGCCTTGCTGGCGTGAAATGTATAATCGCGGAACTGACGAATTGATATGCAAGCTTTTATGCATATGCATGATCTTACGCGTGGTGACATCAAGGGCCTTAAGCTCGTTCTTCGTCCATTGAACCACCCCAAACGAGTAGAGTAGAACCGCGGCAAGCATGTTAGTCGCAGATACCTTGTTCAACGCCGACAGATTGGAAGACCAAATCTGTCGAAGAAGATGCTTGTATCTGCTTCGGAGAGACTCCTTCACTGATGTTACGTCCTGAATGCGGCTTTGAGGCACGCCCAGGTATTTATAGGTCTCTCCAATGTTAAGATGTCTAATAACACTTATATCCACAAGCTCAGGGTCCTTGGGAACGCCAGTAATCTTTTCTTTCTTCAAATGAATTTTGGCACACTTGTCCAAAGCAAAGTCCATCCCAATCTCTCCTGTGTAGTTCTTGACGATATTTATAGCAGTTCGAAGTTTGCTTTTACCAGCGACATAGATCTTTAGGTCATCCATATAAAAAACATGAGTGACCTTATGCTCACGCTGATTAGTGTCGCCACATAGGTATCCAGGAGAATTTCGTAGTGCGAGAGAGAGAGGCCGAAGTATGATGCAAAAAAGCAAAGGGCTCATACTATCCCCTTGAAAGACGCTCTTCTGGAAGGTGACCTTGTTCGTCGTCAGACGATGATTCCTAGATGAGATGGTAAATCTAGTTTTCCAAAGAGGCATCAGTCTCTCTATGCATCTCGCTATGTGTAGATGTACCTTCAAGCTTTCCAACAGACAGATGATAAGTCTATAAGAGGTTGAATCGAAAGCTTTCCGGTAGTCAATCCAGGCCATTGACAGGACGCGCTGATGGACTGTAGCTTCTTTACAGACACACCTGTCAATTAGCAGGTTCTCTCGACAGCCTGCTACACCTTTTTTCGAGCCACCCCAGATAGCAATATGCGCGCATAGTGCGACGCACATGCGTCGCACGGCGTGCACGCAAGCAATGACGCAGATGCGTCCTCATATGCGTGACAGGTGCGTCGCACGTCGTGCGTATATCACGTCGTGCTGGTATAATGCGAGTACACGTTGCAGGTTCTTGCGGACGGTATATATATATATATATATATATATATATATATATATATATATATATGTACAATATTTAAATATAGATTGTTGAATAAAAGGCAGGTAACAGGATAAACAAAAAAAGTTTCGTGCGAAAACGTTCTGAAACAAAAATTTTGTTGCGGGAGGAATGGGAAAAAACAAAATATTCTTTATCTACCTTGTCTTGAATCTCTTCATAATTTCGAAAACTGCGCGTTCTCTACTATAATAATCGGGAGAATGTATGGCAGGTAAATTTTTCAGTATGTTCAATGTATATTTTCTACTTATTTTGATTTTTGAAAGTGCAATCTACGGCGGTGTTTTGTTTACCGCACCAGAAATTGAGGTTATGTGTACCTATTTAATCAATATTTTCAGAATTTCACGTAACTCTGATTGGATTTGTGTCAATTATGAAATAAAGTGTTCTCTTATTTTCTATACACGTTTGGATAAACATATAGCAATGTTTAAAAATCATTTCTCTCTTTTCACTTAAAAAAAATACATTGCGAGTCAAAATGATCCAAACGATACATTACAAAATATAAGTATTAAAATATCAAATGAAATATAAAATAAACTGAACACGAAAACCGTTTGCACTCCGAAATAAATTGTACGTACATATAAATTATGAAATATATCTAAGTGCCCACGAACAAGAAGACTGCAAATTGTCAACATTCAGTAACGAATCGATAAACGACCTAGCCTAACCACCGCAACCGAAAGGAACACCATGTTATATGGATTTTTCTTGCCACGTGATCAGGCGGTATCACGATATGCGACTCATATGCCTCGCACATATGTGCCTGCACGAAGTGCGAGCGGTAACGCTGCGTTTCGGCACGCACGGCGTGCCTCGCATGCAGTGCGAGTAACGTGCGTCGCACGCTTGCTATCTGGGACGTTGTTCGTACATCTCTTGCCTTATATTGGAGTTCTTGTGTATTTAAAATTGCAGAATTGTAGCAGTAGTAAGTCCATTAGAAAATTTAGATCCATGCGATTGTCTTGACGGTCTTTACTACTGCACAATTCACAAAAAGGTCAAGATGAAAATGGCGACGATCGAGAACATGACGCGATATTTCGGTGCGAATGTTGGCGGCACTGCACAGGTTTCAGTTCTGCGAATGTCGCCAAGGAAGAAAACTTGTAACTTTTACTACTTTTATTTCTTGGAAAATAAATTGGTGGTAAATGTGACTACTTTATTTGTTGTCACTAGAATTACTATCGTTACTAATATAACTTTCGTAGGATTACCAACGGCGACTTGTTGCCGCACTAAACTTGTTAGTTACTTTTACCATCGAAGTGGTTCCCATGCAGAAATTGCCCTATTTAGCCCCAGTTAAAGTAGGGTTTAGACAAGGCCGTCTTCAGGTTTTCTATTTTTAATAAAAAAATTTTAATCAAGTGTGGCGATAATCAGGCAACCATATACAAGTATTCTGTCATTACTTATAAATGTTTTCTCGCTTTTCTGGTTAAAAATTAATAAAATAATATTGAGATACAGAGATGTTAAGTTTACATTCAATGGAATTGGAGGGGTTTTCTTTTGAAACCCCTAAGTCGGGAAGTCTCCAGGAATACTTGGCAACGCCGAATTCAGAAACATAACATATATTTTATCATAGTACCTTGCGTGCGAAATGCGAATGTCATTTTGACTTAGAGCGTACTTCAGAGATTGTATAATCTAAACATTTATTGGATTAGTGAATATCTAAGAGACTTTCGCGAAAACAACTTTTGTCCTGTTTTTTTTTTTAAGAAAAAAATTCTAAGTTCCATCTTTATGTAAAATTGCAAATGTTCAGAAAGAATAACATTTTATGTCAATCTTAAACTTTATAAAATGGTCTAAAACACCTAACAACCAAACCTTACACGAAAGTTTGAAAAAATTTGTTATTAAAAAATTGTCAAAGTTCACGATCAAATTTCGAAGTTCCGTCGTTAAAAATTTCAAATGTTCATAAAAAATTACATTTCCTGTCATTGTAGAAAGCTGTAAAGTAGTCTAAATTGCCAAAAAACGAAATATTACACGAAGAAAAATTGTAATCGATTTAAATTATTTATTTGAAAATTATTTTATTGATATTCCTGTTAACAGTTCATATATTTCACATTCACATATCGTCGTATAATAACAAATATTTGATTAGAAAACAAAAGTTTAAAATTTTATTACCCCGTAGCGTTATGAATTTTATTTGTAATATAATATTAAAAATTGTAATACATGTATTCACTCTACACAGGACCATTCATATTCAAAGTCAAAATACTCGCAATCAATTGATATTTATTTTTTAAATACCTTTTTGTCATATCGTTAGAGTATAGCAGTAGTGGGTGCTGCTAATCTGGAGTGCTGGCCCAGTAATGAACTTGTTCCATCATTGGTTCAGCCAGTACTAGGTCTGTCCTAACAGAGTACTTTTCGAAAATAAAGATTTAATTTCAATTCGAAATTGGGGGAAAGAAAAATTAACCTAGGGTAAATCTAAGAAAACCATCCAAGGGCCGGACGAGTTTGCCCTACATGGGGCGATTGCAAGTGCAAGCGCGACGTTCCTTGTAGGGTCCTTGTCAGCTTCCCAGACCAGGACCACACTAGAACTAGGGCAAACTGGCGAGGACCCCACCAGGACCCCATCAAAATTTCTGCACGGGTTGTCGCATCTAATACCATCTCTACTAATAAAGAGCTTCTTGTCACAACTAACCATTTTTTCAGTGTAGTTACATGTAGACATTGTGTAATAGTTAAGTAGATTAAGATGCGGATGCGCTCGCTCTCACTCGCTCTCTCACTTTCTCGCTTTCGATCGCTCGCTCACTCTTCCGATAGTAAAATTGC
>CAKNXH010054342.1:57349-80358 GCA_932178445.1 Andricus quercusramuli
TGCTCTACAAGACAATCATAGATTGCAGCGCTTGGGACGTAACACGAATGTTAGAAGAAAAGATGCACACCCAGTGAAACGAGCTTTAATTAGAAACGAATGAGCGAGAGTAGCGAGTGTGTATGCATCATAAGAGAGGGGGAGCGAGAAAAGCGAGGATTAGCGTCCGAGACTCGAGCGGGAAAAGTCGCAGTAATGTGATATAGAATTTCTACTTTAATAAACTATTCTATAATTGTTCTTGAATGTGTTTACGAGCTAATTTAATGCAACTGAGGCTGCCCTATAAGTGCTAAGTTTCCTTTTATTAGGATTCGACATTTGAGAACGAAGACTAAAAGTTCGGTGTCTTCTAATAGTACACAAGGTTTTCAATTGTTTGAAGGGAAAACGTCACGTTTTTGCCATCTTGCGAACTGTAAGCAGTGCTACATGGCCCGTAAGCAGTATTCATACTTTTCTGACAAGAGTGTGAAAGCGCGACATGTCCTCTTTACACACACGGAAACGTTCGAGTGACAGCTTTCGAAAATATAGTATGTTAGAGGTTAAACTGGTTTTTTGATAATCATACTAATGATACGAAATAAATATGTAAACAATATTTTGTTACATAAATCTTCTGGCAGTCTGATGTCGGATCTGACCGAGATCTCGCGTCGTCTAGACAATCTATAATTTTGACAGTCTAGTCCGGTTGAGGTCTGGCACTGGCCCGCTTTCCGTGACAAAAGAATTTCTGAGTGTCAACAGCCAAATTTCTTTCACAATTTTCGAAAATTTTTCAGGGTGTTTCAAGTTATCCAACGTTAAAAATTGGCACTATAAAATAATTTTTTTTCTTACCGTCTTGACAGTCTATTCCGACCTAGGTCTCGTACTGGTCAGAAAAATTTACAGGATATTTAAAACAATAAAAAATTTTATATTCTCCAAACAATCATTTTTTTTCATTTACATCAAGTTCTCGGCTTTTTTAAAATATCAAATTGGATTTTTTTTTTACAATAAAGAGTGATTCTCTTTTGTAGTAGTAAATTAATTGTAATATTCGGTAGTCTAGCGGTAGCGCGTACGGTTTATAAGCTTTAGGCGGTTAGGGTTTGATACACTGTGCTAGGGAATTTTTTTGCGAATGCGTTTTACTAGCGTTATATTCGATACATTAGTTAGGATAAATTTTTTGATGTTATTTTTCTTGACCAGGGTAATACTTTATAATTATTAATTATTACTATCAATTAATTATGATGTTAAATTTTGTTGCCTACTGGTCGTTTCAATATTTTCATAAAATATTGATACTTAAATAGTTTTTGTGTAAGATTTATTTTAAAAAAACCTTGAGAACATTGTGGAGAAAATTAACTCGATTCTCCGTAGCTTAGTGATCAAGAGCATCAGACCGGAAATCTGCATGATGTGGTGTTCGAATCCCACCGGAGCTAGAGAGAATTTTTTTCACAATTTTAGTATCAATATTTTATGAAAATATTGAAACGACCAGTAGACAAA
This sequence comes from Andricus quercusramuli, assembly GCA_932178445.1. Taxonomy (NCBI): domain Eukaryota; kingdom Metazoa; phylum Arthropoda; class Insecta; order Hymenoptera; family Cynipidae; genus Andricus; species Andricus quercusramuli. The sequence goes on from CAKNXH010054342.1 coordinate 58,865, forward strand.
AAACTTTAACATCATAATTAATTAATTAGGATATTTTAAAGCTATCAGGTCGTGGGTGTGGTGAGCCCACACTTTTAGTTATTCACTACAAGAAACTATCCACCTAGAAACACTACCCGAATCAGGTAGTGTCACGCCTACCCCTAGAGGCTCGCCGAAAGGGAAATGGCTTAATGGTATAAAAAAATACATTCAATTATTAAGGGTCTGGATCGAGAAACTCGCCCAGTGCTCGAGAACGGGTGATATTAATTTCCAAGCGTCGCGTCAGACGGAAATTTTAAAAGTGAAAAAATTAATTTTTGTTTTAAATATAGACGTGTAGAGAATGACGAAATGAAACTTTTTTCTACTTCCTCTTGTTTTATCGGTCAAGTATTTTTAATAATAAGTATGAAAAACTACATATTTATATATTATTAACCATCTGTTTATTATACAAGGTATTCCAGAAACATTTTGGTATTTTTTAAATATAAAATAAAAGTGGGGAAGAGAATAATAACGAAAATTTTTTGGCGGAAGTTAATAATTACCGAGTAATTAACAAATGAAGGTTTACCAATCAGAAGCACGCGTTCGATGGTGGACAGTCCATGTGCTATCGACGAGAGCGTGTGCATAAATAAGTTCAGTTCGTATTATTCCCCCCCCCCCCGTTTGCTTTTCCAGTAGGTTGTGACTCTAGTGCAGCTTCACACTTGGACGAGATACAAAAATTAAAAAATATAATCTCCCCCAAGCAACCGAAATAACCAAAATTGTCATGACTTGAGTAGAATTCTATAGAATTATCTTGAATTCAGTAAAATTCTCCTCACAGAAAAAACTAAGAGTATGCTTTACCCTGATTCTTGAGTAAAGATTACCTGCAACAAAAAGTACCCCATGTGGGTAAACTTTCCCGGAAATCTCGGTATTTTTCTGCTTTTACCCACGCTTGTGAGGAACTTTTGATAGTTCGAACGATTCGGCAAGTCAGCCTTCAGTTTGGCGACCCATTGCAACGTCAATCTTGGCGCAAAACGCAAAACGTCAAATCACTAGACATTTCAGCCAATGGTTTTCTCCTAGTAATCCACAGAAACACTGGCATTGGCTGAAGCGTCTAGTAATTTGACATTTTGCGCCAAGTATGACGCTGCCATGGGACTCCACCCTTATGAAGGCGCACTTGTCCGATTTGTCTGTTACACCAACCATCAGCTAACTTCACTTCAACGACCAAAGCTAGTGGCTTCCAATTTTCAAAACGGTGGTGACAAATTTGATGAGAACCAGAGAATTGTGCAGTAGTAAAGACCGTCAAGACAATCGCATGGATCTAAATTTTCTAATGGACTTACTACTGCTGCAATTCTACTTTTTTAAATACACAAGAACTCCAATATAAGGCCGACTGATCTCGTTCTTCCTAAAACTGCTGGCCCACGCAGTTTCTCAGCGAACAAGCAATGTCAACCATGCGCGGCCTCCCCGCACCATTCATCCAACGACGAATTTAGTGCACGGCCACTGTGAGGCAATCCCCGAAACTGGCCTTATATTAGCTCTTGTGTATTGAAATTATAGTGGTTTTTCATTACCATTCCAATGGGCATGTGAGTGTATTTCGACATGAAGTTTCATCAGAAACTGGTCCAGTGCTTCCAACGCGGGCACCTTGCACTACTGCGCATGCGATGCATAAAGCGTTTCATTGGCTGCCGTTCGCGCGCGCTTATTCGAAATGTTAAAAAATACAATTTCTTTATTTATCATTAATAATCAGAAATTAATTTTTTAACATGTTCAAGTGGTACGTGTATGGTTTTTAATATATTCTGAGCATTGGGTAAAATGAATATTCCGAAAATAAAAAATATTATGTTATTTAATGTAATCTTTTTTTTTTGTTTTTTTAAGCCTCATGCTCAGAATATATTAAAAACCATACACGTACCACCTGAAAATATTTAAAAAAATTATTTCTGATCAATAAAGATAAATAAAAAAAAATCTATTTTAACATTTCAAATAAGCGCGCTAACGGCAGCCAATGAAGCGCCTTATGCGTCGCATTGCGCAGTAGTGCAAGTTGCCCGCGTTGGGAGCACTGAACTGGTCTCTATAGGACGTCCAGAGGAGGCTCTTATGTCCACTATAGAGAAATTATAGTAAAATTTACTATAATTTCATTATTGAGAAGTTCTAACTTCGCAATACACTGTTAAAAATAATATTAAATTTAATATACCCATGTGTATTAAAATTAATATATCAATCATATGAAATCGCCATTAAGAGCGCGTATAATAAATTTCATATACATTCATGTTAATCACTTACAAGAAAAATCAGATAATTCCATTTTACACATATTCAAAATAAGTTCAACATGAATTTTTGACTCTAGATAATAAAACATGATACCTTCTTCCAGTTAATCAAAAATATGACTGGATTTTAAGTCGAAAAGATCAATTAAGCAAACAAATAACGTCGCACTTTCATTATAAATAACAATTCAGTCGACGAATTCTAGATTATTAATTTAATTGCGAATATTTGATAAGATTTAAAGAAATGAAAGCACTTTGAGTTTTCATGTACACTGCTATACCGACGTGTATATTAAATTTAATACACATGTATATTAAATTCACTACACCCATGTATGTTACATTTCAGTAGCTGTAGTGCATATTTGCTTCACACACATGTATATTAAATCTCATACAGATTTTTCTAACAGTTTACTCTACGAGCCAGTAATTTTAATAGTAAGGACTACTAATTTAAATAGTGAAACTTACTCATTTTAATAGTAAGGACGACTATTTCAAATAGTAAAACTTATTAATTGTAATCGTGAGGATTACTACTTTAAGTAGTGAGATCAACTACCTTATTTGCAAGACTAACTAATTTAATAGTAAGACTTACCAATTACAGTGGTAAGGTTTACTACCTGAAAATAGTATGTACCATCAGAAGTTTTCGCGAGAACAACTAAAGTAGTAAGGACAACTAGTACACGGAGAGAAAAATGTAGGCATTAGCGCGTGAACATTTGTCACGCATTAATTCAAAAAGTGCGAGCAAAATTTCCAAGAGCCTCCACGGACTTTCTCGGTGAGTCTCCTTGCGATTTGCCTTTAGGCCACGCCTTCTGCGAACATGTAGTGGTGCGAACGTGTCAATAGACAGAAGGCGTGGTCCGCGTGGTCTAAAGGAAAATCGCAAGAGACTCACCGAGAAAGTCCGTGGAGGCTCTTGGAAATAAAACAAGAGACGCCTGCGATATGCGTCTGATGAATAGTCCATGCGTTACACGGTGTGCCTGGACCAACTTTTAATGCAAGGTCATATCACATCCAATTTTTTTGCTGGATTCGATTTAGGGGCTCAAAAATAGTGTGCAAAAAAAATTTTGGCCAAATCCCCCGAGCCGTTTTTGAAAAAAGTGTTTTTTATGGTTAAAAATCAAAATTTTCAAAAAAATGTGCTGCATTTCCAATTTTTCACTTTATTTAACGTAATATGGTAACTAAATATAATATCAGTCCATATCAATACTGAAACAAAATAGTATATTGTGCTACAAGTTGAAAAAGCGAGAGATTTAGAACGAGTGTGAAGTTAGCTACCCGAGCGGAGCGAGGGTGGCTATCACACGAGTTTTAAATCGTCGCTTTTTCAATGTGTGGGACACGATACTTTTTCTATAATTTGTTTAAAAAGTGCTAGTTTTTGTTTACCTGTTTTTTGTGTAAAAAGAAGGCGATTTTTTGTCGATTGACGCAACAATAACACCGTATTTTCGGAGAAACTGACGGCGTTTTTAGGTTAGGGACGGAGTCGGAAAATAGAATTAAGTTGGCTGTGCACGATGCACAAGCACGCCCGAGGCATCACGAACACACCCGGAGTAACACGAAGTAGTTTGCACTTTATTTACTTTTTCCACTGTGCCTCACTTTTGTCACTACGTCCATTTACTTTTTCCACTGTGTCCGTCCACTTTTTTCACTGTTGCCCAGAAAGGTCGGCACTACGCATGCGCCACGTCATCGACCAATAATCGGTCACTTTTTACACCAAAAACAGGTGGAAAAACTGGCACTTTTTCGCAAATTATAGAAAAAATAATTTATTTTTACTTATGTCGGACATTGTATTCTTGTACAGCTTTTAGTAAGTTACATGGGTAATGAGGGTGTTTGCTTGAAGCTTAATATTTAGCCCAGGTCGTTTTAAAATCCGAATGAAAAGATTCCATGGCTTGTTCACTGTAAAATCCAAGGCCTTTTTCCACTTCACGACAAAAATTAGGGACATGAAAAAAAATCGCATGAACTTTAGGTGTAATTAAAATTTCCAAATCACAGTAACTTTGCTTAAACTTAGATATACAATCTACGTATTTCAGGTGTAATGTTGAAGAAACAGAAGAATCAACGACGGATTGAAAAGCCTTAAAGCACCTTACATATTTTAAACAACCAGTGCTACATATTACACCCAATAAGTCGACTTTTTCAAATAGCATTTTTCAAGAATTACCTGCGAACGCTGGACTTCCATGTACAAACTCGCGAGTAACATTACACATCCTAGCCCATTGGAGACTTCATCTTCGAACTCTGTGAGCAGGTGTTTATACATTTCATTCACAACCCCGAGCGTCAGGTGTATTTTTGATGGTGGAATTATCTCTAATATTTTCATGTTAGCGTTTTCTGAGAATATTATAAGAGTATTTGTACATTTCCATACTTCTTTGCAGATGATGTTGTACTTCCTCTGTCCTGCCACGCAAAAAAATTCTCCTTATAATTTCCAACAGTTCTGTATTCCCCACACGCGTTTAATTCATCTTTTGATGCAGTGCACCAAGTGCAAGGAAACCTGCTTGCGTGTCACATGATGCCCGTCCACACGTTGGCAAGTTTTAAATCAGTTGCTATTGCCCCTTTTAAATCCTTCAATTCTAACAGTGACCACAGAAATATTAGAAATAATCCCACCACCAGGACTACATCTGATGCTCGGGGTTGTGAACAAAATTTATAAACACATGCTGACGGAATTCGAAGATGAAAGTCTCCAATGGGGTAGGATGTGCAATTTTACTCGCGAGTTTGTACATGGGAGTCCAGCGTTCGCAGGTAATTATTTCAAAATGCTGCTTGAAGAAATCGACTTATTGCGTGGAATATGTAGCATTGGCTGTTTAAAATATGTAAGGTGCTTTAAGGCTTTTCAATCCGTTGTTGGTTCTTGTTTTTCTTCAACATTACACCCGAAATACGTAGATTGAATGTCTGAGTTTAAGCGAAGTTACTGTGATTTGGAAATTTCAATTACACCTAAAGTTCACGTGGTTTTTTTTTGTCCCTGATTTTTGTCGTAAAGTGGAAAAAGGCCTTGGATTTTACACTGAACAATTCATGGAATCTGTCCATTCGGATTTTAAAACGACCTGGGCTAAATGTAAAGTTTCGAGCAAACACCCTCATTACCCATGTAACTTACTAAAAGCTGTACAAGAATACAATGTCCGACATAAGTAAAAATAAATTATTTTTTGTTTCAGTATTGATATGGACTGATATTATATTTAGTTAACATGTTTCGTTAAATAAAGTGAAAAAATTGGAAATGCAGCACATTTTTTTGAAAGTTTTGATTTTTAACCATAAAAAACACTTTTTTCAAAAACGGCTCGGGGGATTTGGCCAAAAATTTTTTTGCACACTATTTTTGAGCCCCTAAATCGAATCCAGCAAAAAAATTGGATGTGATATGACCTTGCATTAAAAGTTGGTTCAGGCACACCGTGGTTAGTGTCTTGAACTCTCTTGCGCTAAACCCCGGATTTTTTTTCTGCGTGTACCAATCTTGCGAATAAAAGTAGTAGCCCCAACCAGTTAAATAGCAGCGGCATATATTAAAAATCAAAGCAGTTGGCCCTACCACTTTATTAGTTGTCCCAACTAACTATTTTTTCAGTGTAGGGGTCACGCTGAAAAAACCAGTCTCGTTAGATCACTGAAGTTAAGCAGTGTTGGATGCGGTTAGTACTTGGATGAATGACAGTTCGAGAATACTACTGCGTGCTGTTGGCCCGTCGCGTCGTGGGTGTGGTGAGCCCACACTTGTAGTTATTTACTACAAGAAACTATCCACCTAGAAATACTACCCGAATCGGGTAGTGTCACGCTTACCCCGAAAGGAAAATGGCTTAATGGTATACTGAATATTACGGTGGGGCTCAATGTATCAAATAAAGTTTTGAAGGTGTCTGGGGTGACTATTTCAAATTACAAATTTTTTTGGCTGCTTTAGTTACAGGTACCTGAGACTTGGAGTTGTTTTCTGGAGCTGACTAATATTATTGTAGGGATGGGATATCTATTGGAGTCATGTAAAGGTATATGGGGCTAATATTTTATTTTTTTATTTTTTTAGGCTGTTTTAGTGGAGGGTAGGTAATGTTGGGTGTCTTAAGTGTACCAGGGGTTGCTTTCAGGGTTGCTGAATATTACAGTGGGGATGAGGATATGATAGAGATATTTTTTTGTTCAAAATTTTTTTTCACAAAATTTTTTTTTCGAAATTTTTTTTTCTCAAACATTTTTTTCCCGAGAATTTTTTTTCTCACAAATTTTTTTTTCCACTAAATTTTTTTGCACACAATTTTTTTTCAGAACATATTTTTCCGAAAATTTTTTTTTTTCAAATTTTTTTTCAAACATTGAAAATTTTTTTTTTTCATTCCTATACTCGACTCTATGCAATATAAAATTAGTATTTTTCGTCACCACCTCCTAACAACTTTTTCGGACGGGCGTTGCAAAAAATAGCGTGTGATACACGTGCGCCTAGGTGATTAGTAACTCGTGTGATTGCATCATTCGCCTGCGGTTCGAAGCACTCGTCTATGTTTTCGCACTCGCTTCGCTCGTGCGCTAACCATCGACTCACGCTTCGAGCCTCCGGCTTATGCTGCAAAATTCATACTCGCACACAATCACCTATTTTACGCACTTGTATCACAAATAACTATTTAATAACCGCACTTTACTCTCACAACAAGAAATGAAGGCCGGGCTGTAATATAATGGGATATACTATATTGCGCCTGATTGTGTTAAGGCCCGCCGTTACGTCAGCGTGTTGCGTCTCTCAAAGTCAACCCCAAGTGGCCAGGGGCCTTCCCACTTTCAAGAAAAAGATATTATATCCCCTGCTCATTCCAGCCAGGCGCCAAATATTTATAAAACAAACACTCGTACCCAATAAAGTTCTTTTTCAATCGAGAAATGCCAAGATCCGACCGGCGCGGCGCCGACGACGCGCGCGTACCAGACGACTGGAGGTTCATGTCTTGTTGGCGTGGACGTGGAGCACTATATCACTAGTTCAATCTATCATTCGGTGTCACTGGTATATTCAGTGACGCTATTTTAGTTGAATCACTTACAGGTTCATCTAGTCGGAATGGCAAAATCACTGGTTCACCAGGGGTAATTCAAACTACTGACTCAACCAGTGTCAATTTCACTGGTTCAGTTTAAAAGAGTAGCCAATGCACGGCATAATGCTGTAGCCGGCAGTTAAACTGCAATCCAAGTTTTTACTCTGTCAGTATCAAACCTGTTCTCATCCAACGCATGGCATAATGCTGGAATCTGGACTTGACCATAGTTCAAATGTTGGTACTTACAATGTGCCAGCGCCAAACCGTTACCGTTTCGACCCGCGGGAGAGCATTAAAGTCGGTACTAATCGGTATACCAAATCAGTACCTCGCCAATATTACAAGTAAACCAGTAATTCGCCAACGCTTGGCGTTGTGCTGATATACGCGGTACTGGAATAACGCCTGTTCGATAACTGGTACGGTACTGCGCCAGTTGTAAGAGTCGGCACAATAATATTGCATGTTCCATTTGGTTCATAGTGAAGAAAATCTTGAGTATTTTTTAATTTTTTTAAAAAACTAATAGTTGAGCGAGCGCTTGAATGAATGACTGTTATGTTCATTCACTAGTTTCCTTCTTATTGAAAGACGTGAAAATAGTTTTTTTTGTATCGAAATTCAAAACCGACTAAAACCGGAACGCATGTTTCGTCTCATTACCTCATAATTTAACTAATATACATATAATTTGAAAAGTGTTCAGTTCAACAAAAACTCAATCCATAAATTTTTAATGTTTCTTACTTAAAAAGAAACGAAAAATAACTTCAAAATAAACAAACATATTTTGGAAGAAAAAAATTTGTTCATTGGACCAAAAAACCATTTTTTTGACCAAGAGACCATAAATATTTATCTTTGATTTGAAGAAATCTTCTTTGAACCAAATAATCTCATTTCTGTGTGTAGAATCGGAAAGTGTTGAAACCTTCCATTTTACACATGTAAATTATTAAGCCTTTGAATGAAAAATTTCTGAATTGAAATTTTTATAAGCTTCAGTTTAAAAAGTTTGAAATTCAAAAGAGTTCGACTTTGAGTACTTTAATTTGCAGTTCAGTTTTTATTATTACAAATGGTTTTTTTTTTAATTTCAATGATCATGACTGGCTGGTAAGATTTGTAGCTTTATTCAAACAATACGAAGGTAATATTGTGAAACTTGTAAATAGGCCACATGATCTCGAAGAATATGACGCAATACGAGTTACTGCTTCTAAAATGGAACACAAGAATTATTTATTAACTTCATCCATTTAATCTTACTTTATGCACGTTAAAAACAGTCTTTTCGGAATGTATGTGTGGAAAGATAAGAATTTGATGAAGAAATAAGCTTGATAAAATTAAAACTGTAAACTAATATTCTCGAAAAGTCTCATATTTCCAGATTATTAATGTATGAAAAAATAACATAATGATAAATTTGAAAAATAACCTTTAGACTTTCATGTTTATTCAATATGAAGCATCCTTTTTTTGGTAAACTAGCGTCTTCAATCATATAGTTTTATATTTAATTTTTAATCGTGTAATTTTCAAGTATTTATGGTATAATTTTTCGATTTGAGTGGGAAATAATTTTTAATACAAAATAAAACTTTCAAATAACAATTTATTTTCTAGGTTTATTTGTTTATTTGTTTTGAAGATTTGAAAATATTTGATGAATTTTCGGAAATTTTTTAAAGTTTTCAAATATTTTTGTAATCTCTTCAAAACTTGTAAAATTCCTAAATATTTGTATACTGACTCAAATTATTCCTAAAGTTACCTTAAATCTTTCAGACTGTTTTCTGACGATTTTGTATATTTTTCTAATGGCTTTAGAATCTTTTAGAATGTTCAGTTGCAATCAATTTTTCAAAATAAAAAATAACTTCAAATTTTTCCAGGAATGTTAAAAAAATATTTGTATCATTATCTTCAAACCTTTCAAAGTCCTTAAAAGCTATATTTTAATTTTCCGTTTCTAAAACAAAACAACTAAAATTTTTAAACTTTCCTTACAACTTCTTTAATGTAATCATTTTATCCCAGTATTATAAAAAAATCTATAAAAACCTGGAAATGCGGGTAAAACTGCTAGGACTTAAATTTCACAACTTTCTAGCAACGACCCTCGAAGATTTTTAAATAGGTATAAACTACTTCAAATTCATCAGGAGTAAAATTAATCAGCCTAAAATCATAATTTTTGAATAAAAGTGATTATGTCGCAGGAACCTAACTTGTTAGATTTTTTTCACTTTGGAATTTTCTTCGAAATCCACTAAGGGTATATTTTTAAAGGATTCTGAGAGAATTGTGCCTTACCACCTAAAATATCTTCATGTCGTTTAATAATTAACTACTACAAAATTGAATTCGTATCAATATTAGACAAACTCGGACAGAGTGTGGAAAACATAGCAATTGGGACAGAATGCTGAATGCTAATCAAATCGAACCAATTGTTATGTGTGTAAAGTCTAGAAAGTATACCTTAAATTATAGATGATTGGCGATACATGTTATAGTACTTACCTATAGAATTGAGGAAAACCGCCGAAGTGAGGACCAGAATGTAAAAGCCTCTCATTTTTCAAGCAGAAGAAAAACGGATGATTGTAATATTGAAGGTTTCAGTTATCAGTGTAACTATAATGAGCATTATGCTACTACCAGATGGGAGTATATATGCTATGATTGTTATCTCATGGCTTATGCGCATCAAAGCGTGTTCTTCTGAAATATTGAGATATATTCCACAAGTCAGTTTATTGAACGAAAAATCAATATTCACTAAGTTTCACAATTGAATACACTGTTAGAAATATCTGGTTGAATTTTCAACCACATGTAAGGTTGAAGTTTTATACAATTACCGTTGTTGAAATTTCAACCATGCAGTTGAAATTTCAACAACATGTAATTGAAATTTCAGCAACGAGAAAAAAATTTTATTCGGTACAGTTAGTGAATATCAAAGCAATTTTAATTCTTCAAAAATCTGGAATGAAACCCATGAAGATTCCTGGAAAATACTGTGCTTTGAAATTCACTAACTGTACCGAAAGAATTCTGATAAGGAATCAGTGAGTTATTTCGTACGTTTGTGTCGTGTCATCTATGAGATTAACAAAATGCATATAATATTTAGGAAAATAAGCAGCTTTAAAGAAGACAAAAAAGGTACGTTGGAATTATATTACCATAATGAGTTGCGCGCCCAATTAGACAAACTTTTCAACACTCGTTTTTGTAAACATAACCTAAAAAAACATACAGCAGTTAGTACCGATATTGTGAATGAAATTTTCATGATAATATTATTCCAGCGTACCTTCTGATTTTCTTCTCTAAAGCTGCTTTTTTCTCCTGAATATTATGTCCTTTATTAATTTCATTGATCTCACGAAGTAAACGTACGAAATATCACCTCGCGGGACTTTTTCTCCTTAGGGTTTGGCCTCGCGGGAAGTATGAGGGGGCATTGTGTAGTTGAATTTTCAACTACATTTGAATGAATTTTATTTCATCTCCGTGGCTGAACGAGATTTCAACCACAGAAGTGGTTGAAAAGTGGTTTAATTTGCAACATATTTCTAATATAACCTGAAAAAAATTACTGGGTCCCAGGAAATGTGTTTCTTTGGTTTCTTATCATTGAATCAAGGATTTTTTTACCTACACACCAGAAATTTTTGTTTCTAAATATTATTAGCAGGAACGGGAATGTCAGAAATGACAACTGCATGAAGCTTCAGTCACACGCTTTAGAAAATTGTGTTACGTTTAAAGAATTTTCAGATACAGTTACTCACAATTTCAAGAAATTAAAAAATTTTCTCGGTTCATTAATTTTAAAATAAATTATATAGTCCATATTCGCCAAGCCAACATAAATACTGGTAGGACAATTAATATAAGTAAGGTCAAAACGAATGAATTTGTGTGTACCCATCCCTGGCGGACCGGCCGAACGGAACGGATACGCTACAGCGTATCCTTATAGTATCCACATCGTATCCTATCCGTATCATGCAAAAAAAACTCATTAAAGAAGAAAGATGAACATTTCAATTGTTGAAATTCAGATTCTACGTGAAATTTTGCCTTCAAAGGTCACGGAGTAATCGTAATAGTTTTTCTTGCAACATTAAAAACTTTTAATAAATATAATACTTATCGATAACGTGGGCTGAAGGCGACTTTAAACGCATCCATAATCGCGTTAGTAGTATATTGCGCGCGGAGTTTAAAAATAAAATTCAAAATTGCAAATGTGGCGAATAAATGTGAATGTATATAATAAATAATTAAATTAATGTTAAAAAAGGTGGCATTATTAAAGTTACCGACGAATAACGCCTATTGACTGCTACTGAACGACGATGCGTTTGAAGTCGCCTTCAGCCCACGTTATCGATAAGTATTATATTTCTTAGAAGTTTTGAATGTTGCAAGAAAAACTATTGCGATTACTCCGTGAGATTTTAACGCAAAATTTCACGTAGAATCCGAATTTCAACAAGTGAAATGTTCATCTTTCTCTTTTAATGAGTTTTTCTTGCATGATACGGAGAGGATACGATGTGGATACTATAAGGATACGCTGTAGCGTATCCGTTCCGTTCGGCCGGTCCGCCAGGGATATTAAAATAAGTCTGACAGAAAAACATAATAACACTAATGATACTGAATTATCACTACCCATTTCGCGTAACTTAGATAATTCCCGATTTTTCGTATTTTAAATAAAAATTATCTGTATCTGACCGGCCTATGCGATGGAGTTTGTGCATAGAAACGTCTTACCGGTCGGACCGCAGCCTACGCGAGAGAAAATTGATCGCGTCGGAAAATTAAAACATCAACAGTTTGTTAACTACTATTTCAATTGAACTAAAAATTTCCAGAAAACTCCTTTGAAACTTCCTGACCAACTTTCTCACTCAAAGTTTTTGCTTGCTCAAAATTCGCTCGACTCCCGAAACGCGTTCACACGCTGATCAAAATAGAATTGGTCTTGAGGGGTGGGCGATATCTTCATAATATGAGGAGATCGGGAAGGCACGGTTACTATGACGAGCGTACTCTCGTACCTACCAAGGGGGTCAGAATCATGCATTATACGAACTCCCCAGTACCTGGAAAGGAAGGAAGCTATGAAGTCTTCTCGAGGATTAGTTCAGCCCTGCAAAAGGGACAACTAATGTTTTGTCAAGCTAGTCATAAAAAATAATTGCAATGAGGGGGGAATGTATGGTAACGCTTCGATCTCCAAGGAGATCCTTCCTACCACCCCTGGCGGACCGGCCGAACGCAAACATTACGCTACAGCGTAACGGTAAAGTAATGCTAAAGTAATGGTAAAGTAATATGGCATTATAATTAATAAAGGAAACAAAATTAATATGTAAACTGTTGCAATTATAATAAAAGTTGAAATTTACGTTCAACGGTCATGCCGCAATTGCAGCAAGTTGCTTTTGCAGCATTAAAAAATAAAAAAACATAGTGACCGTCATTGCAGTCGGGTCCCTGCATATTGGCAACCCGCTAACGTGGCTTTAAGTGGGTTGCCAGTCTGCAGGGACCCGACTTGCATGACAGCCACTTTGTTTTTTTATTTTTTAACGCTGAGAAAGCAACTTGTTGCAATTACGGCATGACCAATTAATGTAAATTTTAACGTTTTATTATAATTGCAACAATTTACATATTAACTTTGTTTCCTTTATTAATTATAATGCCATATTACTTTAGCATTACTTTACCATTACTTTACCGTTACGCTGTAGCGTAATGTTTGCGTTCGGCCGGTCCGCCAGGGACGGTATATAAAAACTCTGGAACAGGTGAACAGCAGTTAGTTCTCAGTTAGTTCTTAGTCAGTTCTTCGTCAGTTATTTCGTCAGTATGCGCCAGCCTTCACCCGTATTTTTGAGAAGTCCTTTCGGTACCAGTCTTCTTCCCTTCGGTTCGGATAGGTTCAACCGGTGGTTTCAACCTTTTCGGAATCGTACTCTACCAGTATCTTCTTGAATACTAGGTTATCATGACAGTTTTCATTTGGGATTTACTTCTACCCTAACCGAACTCATCACGTGCAACCCATCAATTATTTGGATCACCGGATACACTGAGGGTCAAGCATCTGTTACCAAACCCCCTTCTCTACTACTTATCCGGAACCAGCCCTGAGAGATTCTACATACAAAAACAGACCTAAACTCGGTAAGTCTTAATAAACATTAAGTTCCGTCATCTTCCCTCTCTTATCTGTCAAAACACTTATAAATTCGTTCTTTCCAGTCGGACAGTCGGGGATAAATAACAGTCCTTCTCAAAATCAATTGAAGTATCCATCTTGGAACCCCTGCGCATCTTTTTTTCTTCACAAAATTATCCTGTGTACTTAATCTAAATAAACTGATTTGATTGTGAATAATGTGTAATCAATTCATTTGACTGGTGTGTTCGTCCCAAATTGTAGTCTTATCCGATCACAATTAAATCGAGGAACTTAGGGAATTTAAGTGTATGTATATGTTGTCAAGACGTCACACACATTTATTTTTGGCACACCGGCCGGGAAACAAAAGCACAAGTCATTGAATTTCACATGTTTACAAGAAGATCAGTCCTGACATAGAAGTTATAAAATGAATAAGAATTTTTTCTTTGTTAGAATAAATTGATCAAAGAGGGATTTATACCCCTTTCGATATAAAATCTAGTTGACGAAAGAAAACAGATAAGAGAAGAACCCATATTTTTCTGCAAATTATTTAGGGCAAATTATATTCTCCCCAATATTTCTATGTATACTTTTCAAACATTTTCTCTGATATTCAAATATTTTGCAACCCTGTTGTGTAAAATAAATTGAAAATCGTGATTGACATGTATATACGCCCATACTTGTTTAACGACACTCATAATTAATTCAAATAATGTCAGATAAGCCAGGGAAAACCTAGTGAAAAAATAGACCCAAATAACGTTAGAATTACACGTAGTCAGGTACAAGCGAATCCAGATATTGCCAGACTTGTGAGGGAGAATAACACAATAACTGACTCAATAAGAAAAACTCGTACCAATAAAATTCAAGGAAATTTCTCTCAAAAATTACCTATATTGAGTGAAAGTCCTTCCGGTGCAAATATTTCAAGTATTTCAAATCTCGAACCTTAAAGAGTCAATGAACGAACATCTGCGGGAAATCAAGATAAAAGTGTGATAATTAGTTCAAGTAATCCTATTCATCACGATCAATTAAGTGAAACTGTGTTCCTCGATGACGGTAATCCAGTGAATTCAACAGTTTTAGAAAATTCGGAATTCGAGAATACTATAATAGAGGAAGATATTCGGGATTTGAATCTTATAGGTACCGCTTCACTTGCACTTCAATCTCATTTTAATAAGACAGCTCGCAGTAATATAGAAAATAACCACTAAAATTTGTTTTCAAAGAACTAGAGATGATGATGAAAACTTACAACACCCCTCTCAATGGGGAGGTTACAACTACCAGAAATTAAATGCACCCATTGCAATCAGCAAAAAAGATCCAGAAATTAGAACAGCAAAAGTTAACCTAATTATATAAATTTCGATACCATCTGTCCTTTTAACTATTGAAGGTTTAAAAAGTCCTGAGTGTATGATGGTAGATACAGGTGCAGGACCAAATTTAATTGAAAAACATTCTATTCAGGAAATTTTATCTATAAGTAAAGCAGAGGTACTCAGATTAACTGTATAACGATTTTCATGTTCCGTTAAAATATTGCTAAGGTGATTTAAAGGAGTTTGACTACTTTTTCTAAAAATTTAACATCCAATAGGTTAAATATGTAATTCATATAGAGAGATTCTTTTGGTTCATGCAAAAATGAGTATTATAAATCCAACATGTGAAGTGTTAAATATAAATTACATGTTTATTTAAAATTGTTTTCTGCCAGCTATCAATATATTATAATAAATTTCCAACAAAAACATAGAAAAATAGTCAGGCGATTGATGATACGCTAAAATTTACTCACACAAAGATTCTGCAAAAATTTAAAATACGTTTCTGGAGATACACAAAATTGAAATTATCAAATATAAAAAAAGAATCAACAATTTAGCGAATCGATTCCAATTTGTTCAATATATGACGTATAAAAAAATACCTAATATAAAATTTTTGAGAAAAATTTAGCGAGAAAGCCATAACAACTTACTTTACGTAATGATCAAATTTCAATTGATATACGATACGAAATACCTCAATGATGGCGCATCGATGACGATAAGGAATGATGCCTTCTTTCAAATTCGCATGATTGAAAGAACAGAATTTGTACACAGGGCGATAAGGTGCGAGAGTTTTCAGATGATCATTTTAAAGTGGAAAATCATCCTGAAGATCGCCTTTTGAATAAGAGTCGTGGTTCGCCATTCAATCTAAATTGGAAGTTCGTCGTTCTGATCAATTATTATGACGTTGATGGCGCCAACAAAAATGTTGATTCAATAGAACACAATAAACTGGGGCTTTCGCGTGCCCTGTAAACAAAAAAATAAATTGGAACCCGCTTTACTTTAAGCACAATTACCTCTTTTCTTAAACTTTATACACTTCTTGACGGCGATAACAATCTACTCATCCAGAAACGCTATGAAATCACAGATTCACAAAAAATGTACGTTAATCACGATCCCACGCTGAGCGTTGTTTGAGGACGATTCGAATCTGCCCGATTAATTGCCCCCCTCTATCAGTTACACATTTCTAACAATACGCAAACCTGTCGCTAGTTCGCGTCTACTGATCATATATTCTGATGATAATTGGTGGAGTGATAGCATACATTTCTACTAACCAATCAAATTCTAATTCTTAAGTTTACCAGAATAATAACGCAAGTATCGTCGGCTCAGAGACGCAGGAAAACGAGGTACCTGTACATTACGATGATATTCTAGGTTCAGAATTTTTTTCGAATAATGACGTTAATAGTATATTGTGGTACAAGTGCGGAAAGTAGGCAGTTCCACACGAGTGTGAAAATTGCTGTACAAGCCAGGAACGACCCGAAGATGAGCCGATGGCAAGTACTGTAAACTTCAAAAGAGCTGCAACTGTCTACTTTCAGCACCTGTTGCACACGATATTTTTTGTAACAAATTTTTGATTTAAGAAACAATAAGAATAATTTTGTTGGAAATTTATGGTAATTTTTGGGAACTTATGGTAAAATTACCAAAAATTACCGAAAATTTCCGGTAAATATTTATATTACCGAAAATTTCCAGAAATTCAAGGTATCCAAAGCTTTTTGGAAAAAATCCGAAAATTCCCGGAAATTTATGAAAAGTTGCTAAATCCCGTGTGGAAATAATTTCTGGCTGACTGGAATTATCCTAGCGCCAGTACTGGATTAGTCGTGGCTGTCTATTTACGCCAGACTAGCTCGGCGGTCTTTTGGCGCTATCTATACTTACTAGATAGCAAATTCTATCACGCAGTTCTGTCCAGACCCACTAATGTCGCTAGCTAGAATTCAAAATCGTATCAATATAGAAATTCTGTCTAAAATCTAGCTTGACTCTAGGAAGTAGTACTATTTGGACTTAGAAAAAGCCGGCATCAACGAGCAACTTGAAGTTTCACCAGTCTTGCGAACGTTGCTACAGTGCACAAATCGAAAGAAATAGAAGTAATTAAATGGCCCGCCCATGTTGTCAGTGCTGTACTGTGTTGTTATTGCAGAATTTGTAATTCAATTCATCATTAGGTAAGTATTTCATTTATAAATATTGTTTTAGATCATTAGTAACTATGAATCAAGCTGATATATTCATATATGTGTAAGATTATACAGCTTATACGATGTATAAGCGATGTATACGATGTATTCCATCAGGTCCTATTACTCTCGAACGTGGGTTTTGTTCCTGGTTCTATGTGGTGTTCTATTAGGTAATTGTGAACTTTCTAATTGGATCTTATTAGGTACGATTTCTGAACGAAAAAAAAAGTTATATCCTAACTTATTGTCATATAATCTTCATTTTTTATAGTTGTTGAGTACACAATTAGCCAATACGGTCGCTTACACATATAGTCGCACACTTCAACGCTTTGAAAAATCTAACTCGCTAAGGATTCGAACCCTACCTATACTACCTAAACTTGTGTATTCTACCGCGTGCTCTAACTCATTTGCTATCGATGCACTTGGATCTTGGTTACAAAATCTCGGCCAAGAATTTTTTAACTCAATGTTTCTTCAAAGAAAACGTATTTCTGATGACAAATAGGTAGTTCAAAGGCAAATTGAAAATTTTCGAGAGACTTTAATAAAAAAAACGTATTTAGAATGAATTTAAAATTAAATTTTATTCAATTGAAATACGAATCGATAGTCTTTTTTTTTTAAATATTTAAAAAGCTTATAAACTATCCAAAGGTAATAAGCAATAAAGAAAAGTCAAGTGCAAAAATTCTCTAATAACCTTGGAGACAAAAAGCGATTTTCTATAACACAAAAATCTCCATAAAACGGAAAGTTTTAAATTTATCCAATTATTTTATAATACTTTCTTACTTAGTTTTCAATGCGAAATAACAGTTCTTAAACAATAACTAATAAACTAATAAATCGTCAGAGCTTGGGTTCGAAGGATAATCCTTTTATTAGGGGTCCAAGAATGGAATGACATAAAACCTAATCCCTTTTATATTTCCCAGGTTGTTTATATTATTTATTTATATTTATTTATATTTATTTATGCATATTCTCTTTTTACTTATAATTAATTAATTATATTTATATATTGAATGACTCTGAAGGTGAATCTGAAAATTTTGTCCGTTTTGAGACGTATCTCTTTCTCTTTACAAGATACATTATATTTGATCTAATTTAAAATTTTTTATAAAACATTGTAGGTATCTGAAATCGTCGAAACCTGTAGATTCTGAATTTCTAACTTTTGAGTCTGTATATGCAACATTGAAAAAAAACATTATTTTCAATTTTTAATCCTTTTGGGTTGTCTACGTGCACAGTAACCATTTCAGTTCCACATTGCATTGCGGAATAATGCAAGGCGAAGAGAAACTGAAGAAAAAATTGCTGATCGTGTTATATTTCCTCAAATATGGCTAAAGATACCCATTTTTGCACTTTCAGGTTAGGATATCTCAGAAACCTGACGTATAGGAAAAATTTGGATAACTGATACGGTTTTAGCATTCCGAAAATCCTTCGAGGTCACATAGTTCGGTCTTTCAGTACAAGAATGATGTCATTTTTCTCGGACTGTGTAATTTAAAATATGTGAAAAAAAGAACCAAATTTCACTTATTTCAGAAAGGACTCAATACTTTCAGTCTTTAAATATTCAAAACGTTTGAAACGATCCAAAAGTAATAAAGAAAATCAAGTACAAAAATGCTTTAATAACCTCAATGACAAAAGAATTATTTTATACAAATACTTCCATGAAACGCACAGTTTTCAATTTATCCAATTCTTTAATTATACTTTTATACTCATATCAGTTTTAAATTTGGAATAACTTTTTCAACACAACAATTAAAAATATGTAAAGGAAATAATTGAATTTTAATTATTTCACAAAGGGCTCAATAATTTTTTTTCTTTATGGATAAAATGTAAAGCTTTCGATTGATCTAATTCTTTTATAATACTTTTTCACTTGGGGTTTAGTTTAATTAGTTGGTTCAAACAAGTCCTAATTAATAATTGCAAACATGTTTAAATTATGGAAGCACATTGGCTACAACTTACAATTTATTTCAATT
Organism: Andricus quercusramuli; assembly: GCA_932178445.1. NCBI lineage: Eukaryota > Metazoa > Arthropoda > Insecta > Hymenoptera > Cynipidae > Andricus > Andricus quercusramuli. The sequence goes on from CAKNXH010054342.1 coordinate 78,151, forward strand.
TTCATTTTATTTTGCGCAATGCACATTGTAAAAAAACTTGTTTATCAAAAATATATTATTTGCTATCCCGAAACTTTGCATTTGAATCCAATTAATTTAATTCCGATTATCCACTAACAATCCTAATAAAGCCTATTAGAGAAGCAATTTTGCAATTTTGCAACTTCCATAAAATACAACCTAATAAATACCGTATAGAACCACCTCGAAGGCTGCACTTTGAATTTTAATCCAATTAATATAATTCCGATTAGCCGGTAATAATCCTATTACAGTCTATTAGAGAAAAAAGTTTGTATTTTGTAACATTTAGAGTAAATGAATACCTCATTGGTCCCGATTAGAACCTATGAGAAAAATATAGCACACAGAATATTTGTTTTCGAAAGCCTAATAGAGCCACATAGAAAGATTTTTTCAATTCCAATTTCCGTCGCAATAGTTGATTAAATACCGAATACAACCGGTGAGAATCCAAATTGAAATAAAAAACTGTTCAGAACCATTTAGAACCATATAGAAATTCAAGTGGATCCAATGAAGCAGATCCCAATAGATCCCTAATAGAGCCACTTAAAACACATCACTTCGAATTTTAATCCAATTATTGATTTCAACATGCCACCAAAGTAATTAATAGAACCAGTTAGGGAAGCAATATCGTACTTGTAGCACTTGGAACAAAGAAGGTCCTAATAGGCACCTAATAGATCCGCCTAAAAGACATATCTTCGAATTTTAATCATATTAATTCGATTACAACATGCCACTCAAATACCTGAAAGAGCCTGCCAGGGCAGCAATTTCGTACTACGAGCACTTCGAATAAAGGTGATCCCAATAGGTGCCTATTAGAGCCGCTTAGAACATATCAATTTGAATGTTTTTCCGAATAATTTCATTCCCAAGGTCCAATAAAATACCTAATAGAACCTGCTAGGGAAGCAGTTTCGTACTTCTATTTCGAATAAAGCAGATCCCAATAGGGACCTATTAGAGCCGTTTAAAACACATCACTTCGAATTTTATTCCGAATAATTTAATTCCAAAGGTCCAATAAAATACCTGATAGAACCTGTTAGGGAAGCAATTTCGTACTAGTAGCATTTGGAATAAAGCAGATACCAATAGGTACCTCATAGATCCGTGCTCAAAACACATCGCTTCGAATTTTAATCCGCGTGATTTTGTTCCGAAGGTCCAATGAAATACCTAATAGGACCTGTTAGAAAAAAAATTTTGTACTTACATAATAATATGTCAAGTTAAAGAATACCTCCTTGTATCCACGTAGATCCTGTTAGAAAAATTTAACAAAAGAACATAAGTACCGAATAAGACCGGTTAGAAACCATTTTAAAATAAGAATCCTATTAGAAACCTGTTAGGACCATATAAGATTCCATTTGCATCCTATACGTTTCCTAAACGGCTTCTATTGATACCTGTCATTTTTGCTAGGGAAATTTTTACTCGAAATTGGTAGAATTATTTCCTACCCTCAAAATTTATCCTGTAGTCCCTGAGAAATGAAATGAATATAAAATTTTTATTTTTAACTGTTAAATTATAACTTTCTAATTAATTTAAATATAGAAGGAAAATAAAACTAATATTTAGGAATTTATTTTATTTTTAGCCATGCATGAGCTTATAGTTACTTGCTGTTTTTGCTGACACTGCAGAAATGGTCTGACACTACATTGCGTATTGGCGAAATATTGAGTAATAGTCAAAGTTTGAATTTGAGTAAGTAACTTTCTCGTTCTTATTACATTTATACAGGGTGTTTTTTTTAACTTGAGACAACGAAATATCTCAAAAAATACGCATCCTACGGAAAAAATGTCTTGAATAAAAACTTTTTATTTTCGAGGGGGAAAAAAGATTTGTCAAAATTTACCTTACCCCCACCCCCACAGGAGGCAGGAGTGGGGGTAACTTTGTAATTTCAAATGGCAACCCAATTTTTTATCACAGATTCAGATTCTCCTTTACGAAATACGTGAGTTTTATTCGGAAAATTTGTTTCGATTCGCGATAGATGGCGCTGCAATTGCGAAAAATGAAATTGTTGACACTACTTTTAGCTCTACCCAGGAATAACGACGCGGACGTAGTAGTTGTCTATTCCCTTCGGGGTGCTTAATTTCGCAATTGGAGCGCCATCTATCGCGAATCGAAACAAATTTTCCGAATAAAACTTAC
>CAKNXH010054343.1:0-10163 GCA_932178445.1 Andricus quercusramuli
TATATTTTCCAGCAAATAGTTAAATTTTCAACTAAATAAGATCAATTTTTCACTAAAATAGGTTAGTCGGATTTATTACTTAAAAGTTGATTTTTTACAACAAAAAATTAATTTTCGATAAAATAGATTAACTTTTAACAAAATAGTTGAATTTATTACTTACAAAATTAAATTTCTACCAAAAACACGAATTTTCCACTGAACAAATTAAATTTTCAACTAAAAGAGGTGAATTTTCCACTAAAATAGAATGAATAAATAAATTATATGAAAAGTTAATTTTTTACCCAAAAAAAAATTAATTTCTAACTAAATAGATGAACTTTCAACCAAATAGTTTAATTTTCAAATTGCAAATTAATTTTTAACTAAATAAGATAAATTGTCAAGCAAATATTCAAATTTATTAGTTAACAAATTAATTTTCTACCAAAAAATTGAATTTTCATCTGAACAAATAAATTTGAAACCAAATAGATGAATTTTCAACTAAATAAGATAAATTTTTCACCAAAATAGAATAGTTAAATTTATTGGGTAAAAAATTAATTTTAAAGCGAAAAAGAAATTTTTAACAAACTTTTCACCACAATAGATTACCAATTGAAAAATGAAAAAAAAACTAATAATAATTTCCAACAAAGAAGACACACTTTTAACCAAATACTTGAATTTTCAATTAAAAAAGATCAAATTTTCACCAAAATAGAATAGTCAAATTTATCTATTAAAAAATTAATTTCAAAGCCAAAAAAATGAATTTTCAACTGAAAAAGATCAATTTCTCATAAAAAAAAGAATAGTTAAATTTAATAGTTGAGAAGTTAATTTTTTACAGACAAAATTAACTTTTAACAAAATAGTTGATTTTTCAACTAAAAAAAAAGATCAAATTTCCATTAAAATAGAATAGTTAAATTAATCGATTGAAAAATTAATTTGTCACAATGAAAAATGAATTTTCAACAAAATAGATTAACTTTTAACCAAATAGTTGAATTTATTACTTAAAAAATTAAATTTCTACCAAAAAAAAAACGAATTTTCAACTGAACAAAATAAATTTTCAACCAAAAAAAACAACATTTTTCAACAAAATAGATGAACTTTCAACCGAATAGCTTAATTTTCAAATAGCAAATTAATTTTTAACTAAATAAGATAAATTGTCAAGCAAATATTCAAATTTATTAGTTAAAAAATTAATTTTCTACCAAAAAATTGAATTTTCATCTGAACAAGTAAATTTGAAACCAAATAGATGAATTTTCAAATAAACAAGATAAATTTTTCACTAAAATAGACTACCAATTGAAAAATTAAAAAAAAACTAATAATAATTTCCAAAAAGAAGATACACTTTTAACCAAATACTTGAATTTTAAACTAAAAAAGATCAAATTTCCAGCAAAATAGAATAGTTAAATTTATTAGTTAACAAGTTAATATTTTACAGAAAAAAATGAACTTTTAACAAAATAGTTTATTTTTCAACTAAAAAAAATCAAATTTCCTCTAAAGTAGAATAGTTAAATGAATCGATTAAAAAATTAATTTCTCACAACAAAAAATGAATTTTCAACCAAATAGATTAACTTTTAACTAAATAGTTGAATTTTTTACCGAAAAATACGAATTTTCAACTGAACAAAATAAATTTCTAACAAAAAAAAACGATTTTTCAAAAAAATAGATGAACTCTGAACCGAATAGTTGAATTTTTGACTAAGAGGTAAATTTTTTACCAAAATAGGATTGTTTAATTTATTACTTGAAAAGTTAATTCTTCACAAAAAAATGATTTTTCAACAAAATAGATGAACTTTGAACCAAATAGTTTAATTTTCGAGTGGCAAAGTGAATTTTCAACAAAACAATATCATTTTTCAAGCAAATAGTCAAATTTATTAGTTAACAAATTAATTTTCTACAAAAAAAAGAATTTTTATCTAAAAAAGATAAATTTTTAACCAAGTAGTTGAATTTTTAACCAAACAGTTTAATTTTCAACTAAAAAAGATAAATGTTTCAACAAAATAGAATAGTTAAATTTATTGGGTAAAAAATTAATTTTAAAGCAAAAAAGAAATTTTTAACAAACTTTTGACCAAAATAAATTACCAATTAAAAAACAAAAAATAAATAATAATAATTTTCAACAAAGTAGATAACTTTTAACCAAACGCTTGAATTTTTAACTAAACAAGATGAATTTTCAACCAAAATAGAATAAATAAATAAATTAGTTCAAAAGGTAATTTTTTACCCCAAGAAAATGAATTTTCAACTAAATAGATGAATTTTCAACCAAATAGTTTAATTTTCAAGTAGCAAAATGAATTTTCAACTAAACCAGATCAATTTTTCAACAAAATAGAATATTGAAATTTATTAGTTAAAAAGTTAATTTTCTACAAAAAATTAATTTTGAACAAAATAGATCAAATTTTAACCGAATAGTCGAGTTTCCAACTAAATAAGATCAACTTTTCCATCAAACTAGAAAAGCTGAATTACCAATTAAAAATTAAATAAAAAAATAATAATTTTCAAAAAAGTAGATACACTTTTAACAAAATACTTGAATTTTCAACTAAAAAGCATCAATTTTCCATTGCAGCAGAATAATTAAATTTGCAGTTGAAATTTCTTTAAAACTTAATAAGATAAATTGTCAAACAAATAGTTCAATTTTCAACTAAAAAAAGATCAAATTTCCACGAAAAATTAATTTTCAACAAAATAGATTAACTTTTAACCAAATAGTTGAATTTATTACTTAAAAAATTAAATTTCTAAAAAAAAAACGATTTTTCAACTAAACAAGATCAATTTTCCACTAAAATAGAATAGTTAAAATTATTAGTTGAAAAGTTATTTTTTCACAGTAAGAATTTACTATAAACAAAAAAAAAAGAACTTTCAATCAAATGGTTTAGTTTTGAACTAAAAAATATTAATTTTCCATTAAACTAGAAAAGTTAAATTACGAATTAAAAAAATAATTTAAAAAAATAATAATTTTCAACAAAGTAGATACACTTTTAACCAAATAGTTGAATTTTCAACTAAAAAAAATAACATTAGCCCATAAAAATAGAAAAAATCAATAAATAATTTGAAAAGTTAATTTTTTATCAAAAAAAATGAATTTCTAACTAAACAGATGAACTTTCAACCAAATAGTTTAATTTTTAAGTAGCAAACTGAATTTTTAACTAAATAAGATAAATTGTCAAGCAAATATTCAAATTTATTAGTCAAAAAATTAATTTTCTACAAAAAAATAGAATTTTCATCTAAACAAGTAAATTTTTAACTAAACAAGATAAATCTTCAACTAAAATAGAATAGTTGAATTTATTAGTTAAAACTTAGTTGAAAAATTAATTTTCTACCAAAAAAAACCGAATTTTTAACTAATAAAGAACCATTTTCCACTAAAAAAGATTATTTAAATTTATTGCGTCAAAAATTAATTTTAAAGCAAAAAAGAAATTTTTCAACAAACTTTTCACCAAAATAGATGAACTTTTAACCAAATAATGTCATTAAAAAAAGAATTTAATTTAAAAGAAATTTTATCCAAACAAGATAAATTTTCAACCAAATAGTTGAATTTTAAACTAAACAAGATCAATTTTCCTCTGAAATAGAAAAGTTAAATTTGTTATTAAAAAAATTAAATTTCCACCAAAAAAACTCGAAAATTCAACTACTTGGTTAACAGTTTATCTACTTTGTTGAAAATTAATTTTTTGTTGTAGAAAATTTATTTTCTAACTGATTTCAACTATTTGGTTGAGAATTTATCTTATTTAGTTCAAATTAATGTTTTTGCTCGAAAATTGAACTAATTGTTTGAAAGTTAATCTATTTTGTTCAAAATTCATTTTTTGTGTAAAAAATAAACTTTTTAACTTATAAATTCAATTAATCTATTTTGGTGGAAAATTGATCTTTCTTAGTTGAAAATGTAACTATTTGGTCGAAAATTTATCTTTTTAAAATTAAAAATCGTTTTTTTTTTTTGTAGAAAATTAATTTTTCAACTAATTTTTTACTAATAAATTCAACTAATCTATTTTGGTGGAAAATTGATCTTGTTTACTTGAAAATTCAACGATTTGGTTGCAAATTTATCTTGTTTAGATGATTTTTTTCTGTAGAAAATTAATTTTTTAACTAATAAATTCAAAATATATTTTTTCCTTAAAATTAATTCTTTACACAATAAATTTCACTATTCTATTTTGGTAGAAAATTGATCTTTTCCAGTTGGAAATTAAAATGGAAAATTCATCTTTTTAGTTGAAAACTAAAAATAAAATAAATAAATTAATAAGTTCAATTATTTGGTTGCAAATTCATGTTTCTGCTTGAAAATTTAACTATTTAGTTAAAAGTTAATCTATTTTGTTGAAAATTTATTTTTTGTTAGAAAAAATCAACTTTTTAACTAATAAATTTAACTATTCTATTTTAGTGGAAAATTAATCTTGACAATTGTTGAAATAGTTGAAAATTCAACTATTCGGTTGATAATGTATCTTGTTTAGATGAAACTTCGTTTTTTTTAAGAAAATTAATTTTCCAACAAATTTTCACCTAATAAATTCAACTTTTCTATTTTGGCTAAAAATTTATCTTTTTTAGTTAAAAATTTAAATATGTATTCAAAATATAAATTCAAAATATATTAACTTTTAAACAAATTGTTGAATTTGTGAGCAGAAAAATGAATTTTCAACTAAAAAAAATCAACTATATATTCCCTGAAGTAATTTCAATTAAAAAATTGCATCAGACAAAAATAAAGTCGCGAACGTCGCGCCCGTCTTTAATTTTTCTATATTAAATCTGAAATTGTGTCTCTAATGTAATCCCTAGAGTGTATCAAAAATACGAAACACTTAAAATTTTTGAAATTCTCGCGAAATTTGAAGATTCTAAATTTTATAGACTCTCAGCAACGAGACATAATAACGTCAAATGTCGAGAAATAAAATAGAGTGGGTACTACCGGGAATCGCAATTCCATCGCAAAGCAATCAATTTTATTCTTCTTAAAGTCTGACACCGAAATATATATCTTCCGGAGTACCTCTTTCTCGGCGATTTTTTTGAGAAATGTTGCCTCTTCAGTTTGAACCCGGGCCGAATTGATAATTCAACCCTGCATCTCGGTATACCTATATATGTGTATATATATAGGTATACGAATCTGGTCGCCCGCGCATCCGGTCGAGATGACGCATGCAATAAAACGGAGATTCGGTCTACCCATGCAGGTCCCTCTCATTAAATAGATTTTAAAAAAGGGTCCTACTTACCAACTGGAACGTGCTCTTCATTTTGACCTGAAAATAAAGGATCATTCGTTAGGATCGGAAAGTTTTGGGGAACTTGATTAACGATTAGGGCTGAAATAAATCTGCGACGAATATTCAATAAAATATATGAACTATTACCCAATTAAATAGTTGAATTATCGACTAAAATGGATTTTCTACTGAAAAAGAAATATTTTAAACAAAATACATAAATTTTCAACTAAATACGTGCTAAACTACCTGATGCGCGACCCGGTGCACCCTGATCGTCGACTGATTATTAGTGGTTATTTTGGCTGTTGGAACAATTTAAATTTTGGAAAAGTTCTCGTAGAATACGTGCTAAACTACCTGGTGGGCGACCAGGTGCACCCAGGTCGTCGACTGATCATTGGTAGTTATTTTGGCTGTTGGAACAATTTGAATTTTCAAAAAATTCTCGTAGAATACGTACTAAACTACCTGGTGGGCAATTTTCAATTTTCTACTAAAATAGAATAGTTAATTTTTTAGCTAAAAGTTATTTAAAAAAAAAGAAAAAATTTGAACAAAATAAATTAAATTTTAACCAAATACTTGAATTTAATAGTTAAAGAATTAAATTTCTACCAAAAAAAGGGAATTTTCAACCAAATAAGATGAATTTTCCACCAAAATAAAATAGTTAAATTTATTAGTTAAAAAAATAATTTTTTACAGGAAAATGAATTTTCAACACAATAGATAAACTTTTAACCAAACAGTTTAGTTTTTAACTAAAAAATATCATTTTTCCACCAAAATAGAATAGTTAAATTTATTAGCTAAAAAGTAATTTGAAAAAATGAATTTTGAACAAAATAAATTAAATTTTAACCAAATAGTTGAATTCCCAACTAAAAAATATCAATTTTCCACTAAATTATAATAGTTAAATTTGTAAGTGGAAATAGTTGATTTTTTACAACAAAAAAAGAATTTTCAATAAAATAGATTAACTTTTATCCAAATAGTTGAATTTTCGAGCAGAAACATGAATTTTTAACTAAACAAGATAAATTTTACACCAAAATAGAATAGTTGAATTTATTAGTTAAAAAATAGTTGAAAAATTAATTTTCTGCAAAAGGAAAACGAATTTTCATCTAAACTAGATAAATTTTCAACGAAATAGTCGAATAGTTAAATAGTTAAATTTATTATTTGAAAAGTTGATTTTTTACAGCGAAAAATGAATTTTTAATAAAATAAATTAACTTTTAAGCAAATAGTTGAATTTTCAAATAAACAAGATAAATTTTCCACCAAAATAGAATGCTTACATTTATTAGTTAAAAATTTATTTTTTACAACAAAAAATTAATTTCTTTTAATTAATTTTTTTAATTTGATTTTTTACAGCGAAAAATGAATTTTCAATAAAATTAATTAACTTTTAACCGAATAGTGGAATTTTCAAGCAGAAACATGAATCTTCAACTAAATAAGATAAATTCTCAACTGAATAGTTATATTTATTAGTTAAAAAATTTAATTTCTGCACAAAAAAAAACGAATTTTCAACTGAACAAGATCAATTTTCCATAAAAATGGAATAGTTGAATTTATTACTTAAAAATTATTTGATATAATTTTTTACAACAAAAAATAAATTTTCAATAAAATAAATGAATTTTCAATTAAATAGATGAACTTTTAAACAAATAGTTGAATTTTCAAGTAAACAAGATCAATTTTCCACCAAAATAGAATAGTTAAATTTATTAGTTAAAAAGTTAATTCTTTACAAAAAAATAAATTTTCAACAAAATAGAACAAATTTCAACCTAATAGTATAATTTATGAATAGAAACATGAAGTTCCAACTAAATAAGATAAATTGTTAACCAAATAGTTCAATTTACTGGTTAAAAAATTAATTTTAATTTTGAAAAAATGAACGAATTTTCAATAAAATACATGAATTTTCGAAGAAACATAACAATTTTTCAACTAAAAAAAGATCAGTTTTCAATCAAACTAGAAAAAGTAAATTAACAATTTAAAAAATTGATTTACAGAAAAAAAATAATTTCCAACAAAATTGATAAAATTTCAACAAAATAGTTGAATTATCACATAAACGAGATAAATTGTCAGCCAAATAGTTAAATTTATTAGTTAAAAAATTAATTTTTTTAAAAAACAAAAAAAATGAATTTTGAACAAATTAGATGAAAATTTGAACAAATTAGATGAAATTTTAACAAAACAGTTGAATTTTCAACTAAAAAAGATCAGTTTTGCACAAAAATAAAACAGTTAAATTTATTAGTTGAAAATTTGATTTTTTACAACAATATGAAAATTTGCAAGAAAATAAAATAACTCTTAACCAAATAGTTGAATTTTCGAACAGAAGCATGAATTTTCAACAACAAAAAAAAACGAATTTTCAACTAAAAAAGATCATTTTTCCACCAAATTAGAAGAACTGAATTTATTTGTTGAAAAATTAATTTTAAACCACAATAAAATGAACGAATTTTCAATAAAATTAATTTAAAGAAAAAAATAATGTTCAACAAAGTAGATACATTTTTATACAAATAGTTTACTATTCGAATACAAAAATATAAAATTACAACTAAAATTGAATAGTTTCATTTATCGATTAAAAAATCAATTTTAACCAAAAAATTGAATTTAAAACAAAATAAATAAACATTTAACTAAATAGGTGAGTTTTTTTTACCGAAAAAGACGAATTTCCAACCAAAATAGAATAGTGGAATTAATTAGTTTAAAATCGGTAGAAGAATCAATTTTCTACAAAAAGAAAACGAGTTTTCATCTAATAAACAAGTTCAATTTTCCACCAAAATAGAAAAGTTAAATTTATTACCTAAAAAGTTAATTTAAAAAAAAAAGTTAATTTAAAAAAAATGGATGAAATCTTAACCAAATAGTTGAATTTTTAACTAAATAAGATCAATTTTCTACTAAAATAGAATAGTTTAATTTATTAGTTAAAAAGTTGATTTTTCACTACGAAAAATGAATTTTCAATTTTTTCAAACAAAATAGTTACATTTTCAAGAAAAAAAAATCAATTTTCTACCAAGAAGACAAGAGGATTACTCTGAAGAACAAGTGGATTACTCTAGAATACTAGGAGTATTTCGAATTACTTTAATTAACCTGGATTACAAATGTATTACTTTGATTACCTGAATTACTCTGAATTGTCTTGACGACAAGTGGATTTCATCGGTTAGAACTGGATTACTTTATATTAGAACTGGATCACCCTGGATTACAATTGGATTACTTGGATTACCTAAATTACTCGGAAATGTATGGAATGCATGTGGATTAGTCCGAATTATAACTGGATTACTCTGGATTACACTTGAATTACTCTGGAATACCAGGATTACTTTTGAATTACTCTAATTAGAGCTGGATTACAATTGTATTTCTTGGATAACCTGAAATACTCCGAATTGTGTGGATTAGAAGTGGATTAATGAGGTTTGAACTGGATTACTCTGGATTATAACTACAGTACACTGGATTACAAGTGGATTACTCTGAAGAACAAGTGGATTACTCTGAAATACGATGAGTACTTCGAATTACTTTAATTAACCTGGATTACAAATGTATTACTTTGATTACCTGAATTACTCTGAATTGTCTAGACGACAAGTGGATTTCATCGGTTAGAACTGGATTACTTTATACCAGAACTGGATTACCCTGGATTACAATTGGATTACTTGGATTACCTAGATTACTCTGAAACGTATGGAATACATGTGGATTAGTCCGAATTATAACTGGATTACTCTGGAATACCAGGATTACTTTTGAATTACTCTAATTAGAGCTGGATTACAATTGTATTTCTTGGAAAGCCTGAAATACTCTGTATTGTGTGGATTACAAGTGGATTAATAAGGTTTGAACTATATTACTCCAGATTAGAACTATAGTGCACTGGATTACAAGTGACTTCGAATTACTTTAATTAACCTGGATTACAAATGTATTGCTTAGATTACCTGAATTACTCTGAATGGTCTGAATTGCAAATAGATTAGGTCGCATTAGAATTGGATTACTCCGGATTACAAGTGGATTACAATCGCAATATTTCGATTACCAGAATGACTCTAAGTTGTCTGGATTACAAGCGGATTACTCTTGAGTGTAGCTACATTACTCCATTTTGGAACTGGATAACGCTGGATTACAAGTGGGTTACTTCATAGAACAATTGGACTGCTCCGACTTCAAAGTGGATTACTCTGGAATACTGGGATCACTTCGAATCACTTAAATTATACCTGGATTACAATTGGATTACTTTGATTATCTGAATCACTCTGAATTATTATGAATTTTTCTTTACAATTAGATTACGTCACATTAGAACTAGATTATTTCCTGTTAGAATCGTATTACGCTGGATTACAGGTGGATTACTTCAATTTAGAACTGTATTACTCCGGATTACAAGTGGATTACTTGAATTACTTGGATGACTTTGAAGTGTATGGATGACTAGTAGATCAGTCTGCATCAGAAGTGGATTACAAGTGGATTATTCCAATTTAGAACTGTATTACCCCGGATTACAAGTGGATTACTTGAATTACTTGGATTACTTTGAAGTGTATGGAAGACTAGTAGATAAGTCTGGATCAGAAGTGGATTACAAGTGGACTACTCCAATTAAGAACTGTATTACCCCGGATTACAAGTGGATTACTTGGATTACTTTGAAGTGTATGGATGACTAGTAGATCAGTCTGGATCAGAAGTGGATTACAAGTGGATTACTCCAATTTAGAACTGTATTACTCC
>CAKNXH010054344.1:460-24587 GCA_932178445.1 Andricus quercusramuli
CAATCTAAACATGAATAATACAAACAATAAAGTAGCCTCGGAAAGGACTGAAACTCGGATTGACCAAAGGCATGCACACGGTAAACGTAAAGGTCGTGTTTCGGGCGATGAATGGAGACTGGGTGTTTGGAATGCTAGAGGAGTGAATGATCTTAAGATAAGAGAACTACGAGAAACTATGCACGTAAGGAAACTAGACATTCTTTGTGTACCTGAGACGAAGAAAAAGGGTCGCGAATTTATAAAAATAGAAAATGGGGTGTTGGAAGGCGGTTGTGAAATATGGTCAGGAGTAGATAGCGAATCACATCGTAGTCAAGGGGTCGGTTTAATTATGAATGAAAAAGCAAGACAGCATCTCATAGAGCATAATTTTGTATCACCCAGATTGCTATGGGCTAGAATGAAGGTAGGAATCAGAAGATTATTTATCATAGCGTGCTACGCACCAGTTGATAGCGATTCGAGGGAAGTTAAGGACGCCTTCTGGGACACTTTAAATGATACAATAAGTACTTGCGACCAAGGTGAAAGAATAATTTTGTTAGGAGATATGAACGGATGGGTCGGCGTCCAACGTCAGGATACAGATACAGGAGGGGTACTAGGTAATTTTGGGGATCCAACAAGAAAAAATTATAACGGGGAAAAATTAGTTAGCTTATGCTTAGAGAAGGACCTATTTATTACAAATACCTGGTTTCGACATAAAATGATCCATACTTACACCTGGTGTAAAGGAAATAACCGCAGTATAATTGACTTCGTTATTGCAGATGAAAGACTAAGAGAACGAGTTACAGATACAAGAGTCATGAGGGGGGCCGAATGCAATACTGATCATTACCTTTTAGTCTCCAGGATGAACTTAGGGCGGGGGTGGAGAAGAAAGAGAACCAAACAAACGAAACAAACGCGAATCAAGGTCGAAAATTTACAGAAACCGGAATTACGAATAGATTTTCAGAATAAGATAAACGAACGCATAGATAAGGCAATTTGGGAGTCGCTTGAAAGGAACAAAGATGTAGAAGGTGCGTGGGCTTTATTGCGGGATACCATTGTTGAAACTGCGATTGAAGTGTGTGGTATGGCGAGGGTAGGAAAAAAGTCTGGCGATGCGTGGTGGAACGATGAAATTGCGGCAGCCGAACAAGAAAAGAAAGAAGCGTACAAAAGAACGTTGAACATGACAGGTCTTAGCGATGAGGAGAGAAATAGACTCAAAAATGATTACAGACACAAAAAGAGGAAAATTAAACGTCTAGTCAAAGAGAGTAAAGAGAAAACCAGAACAGAAGAAGAGAACAAAATAAAAAACTGCTTTGAAGGAATTATGAAACTATTATTTAAAGAGATGAAGGGAAGTAAAAGTACAGAGTTTTTTAGCATGAGAAACAGCAAAGGTGAAATGCTATATGATATAGACGGGATAGTAGACGCTTTAAAAGATTCTTTTAAAGAACTATTAGGAGGTGAAGATATAGGGCAACAAAACTACGACATTGAACATAATGCATTAGAAAACCCAATTGAAAAAGTCAGTGTCACTGAGGTCAGAGATATAATTAAGAACTTGAAAAACGGTAAGGCTGCTGGTTTAGACAGTATTAGCGCTGAAATGCTTAAATACGGTGGCGAGTACATACCTCACAGGTTGTGCGAATTGATAAATTTATGTTTCGAGACAGGAGAAGTCCCAGACGATTGGAGAAAGGCGATTATTGTACCAATATATAAAAAGGGAGATAAAAGCAACTGCAGTAATTACAGAGGTATCAGCCTACTAAGTACCGTAAGTAAAATATATTCAAAAATACTTATTCGTAGGGTAATGGAAATTACAGAAGAGAAGATATGGGAAGTCCAAAGTGGATTTATGCCAGGAAGATCATGTACAGATCAGATATTTAGCCTAAGACAGATCACAGAAAAAAGCTTGAGAGTAGGAAAGAAAGTTTTCTGTGCATTTATTGACCTAGAAAAAGCTTTCGACACGGTAAATAGAAGTAAACTTTGGGAAGTCCTTAAAGAGTATGGAGTGAATGGAGGGCTCCTACAAGCAATAAAAACAATATATACGGGTAGTAAAGCAAGTGTAAGGGTAAATGGGAAACTGAGTGACTGGTTCGATATTATGCAAGGCGTGAAACAAGGATGCGTTATGTCCTCATGGCTATTTATCATATTCATGGATAAGTGTCTAAGAACTGCCCTCTTCAACGAAAAAGGTATAGATCTCGAAACCGTCAAAGTACGTGGGTTGGCTTTCGCAGATGACAAGATTGTTATGGCAGAATCAGTCGAAGACTTGCAAAGAATGTTGAATAAACTTAACACAAGCATGAAGAACATGGACCTCAAAATTAACGTGAATAAAACGAAAGTCATGGTTTTTGAGGGAAAAAGTGAGAAAACAATATGCAACATTGTCCTAAATGATGTGAGATTAGAACAAGTTGACAAGTACGTATATCTAGGTAGTCTATTCACTAGCGACGGAAAAATAGATGGGGAATTAGATAGGCGCATAAATAAGGGTAAGCAGGTTATCGGTAGAGCAGGATCCATCCTCACAAATAAAAACATTTCAAAAAAAGCTAAAATGGCCATACATAATTCCATATTCGTACCAACTGTACTATACGGTAGCGAGGCATGGACCTGTCAAGAAAAGGACAGGAGTAAAATCAACGCGATCGGCATGAAACCTCTGCGCATAATATGCGGAAAAACACTGATGGACAAAGTCCGAAACGAGATAATCCTCAAAGAATGTGGTACGCTAGTAGACATATGGGAAAGAAATCAGTTAAGATGGTTCGGACATCTTGAAAGAATGAAAAATGAACGACTGACGAAGCAAGTATATAAAGGTAAAGTAAATGGCAGAATGCCCAGAGGTAGACCGCCGAAAGAATGGTTAGAATCTGTAAATGAGACATTGATCCGAAGAGACATAAGAAGTCATAGGAACAGAAGAGCTTGCATGAAGAAATGCATGGACGTAAATGAAGCTAGATTAGTATGCCAGGACAGAAATATGTGGCGACAAATAGTTTATAAGCAGAGTGACAATAGAGTGAATGATGCCGGAAACAAAGACCTTGGATACTAATGGGCCCAAGTGGGGAACCATACATAACAATTCTGTGAGGCTCCTCACTTGGGGTGATCGCTAGAGAGATTGATCAACAACCTGGGTCGGAGCAGTGTTGCGGAGTGAACGTGTTATTTGAATAAATAACACGAAAACTCCAGATCAATCTAAAATATCTATACCATAACACATATACCTATATACCTATCTACCCTATACCATATAATGACCTACCTCACACCTATATACCTATCCCACTACTTTCCAACCGAGCAAGTCACGCCTACCCCGAAAGGGAAAAGGCTTAATGGTATAATAATAATAATATAACTCTTTCCAAAAAGTTTACTCCGTCATTGGGTTTGGGTGCATTTTTGATAGAAACAGAGAGATTGCTAAAGAGGCACGATGGATCAGAAAGAAACTGTTGATTCACCCTGAATCACCCCTCCCTCTTCTTATACTTCTCCTTGCGTCAGACAATACCCTTAGTATGTCAACAATGTGCTGCTTGATTGTCAACAGTTTTGACTTGTTCAGTGTATGATGGTAGATTCTCAGTTCGTGGGCAAACTTTCGGACTCTTTTCATGAATGTCCTACCGGATGTTATGTAGTCAATCACACACTGAACACGGGACAAATTCTGTCCTACCCATTTAATCTTCTTGTTCAGTTGATGTAAGCGTCTTTTAGTATTTTGATCCATCGTTGGTTTTAGCCTCCGATTTGAATGAAACAAAGCTGCCGCACCATAAACTGAACAATTGATGTTTTAGAGGCCGGACTTCTTAGAGATATCCTCACGAAGGGAGGCATCTATTTCAGCTAGATCTTGGGGCTTAGGAGGAACATGAATGTTGATGTTTCCCCGTTTCCTGAAATCATTATCATCTCTCAGGGGATGCCTTCTTTCCGCGGTTGATCTTAATGTCGCGTTCTCCTCTTTGTCTGGGACTTGTTCATACAGCGGTTGGGGAAGCACTCTGCGTACATATCCTGTTTTCGAGAGGTAGGCAGCTTGATTTCGCAAAGACTGACGTGGAACGTGCTGAAGCTTTGCGCGTTTCGAGCACCACGAGGTGTGCATATGCGCTATGAAGCGTTTCGCCGGTTCGTCAGGTACTCTGCGCATTTGATCGTTTTGAAACGTCTTGGAAATCAATAATTAATTGTTCTTCGTAGTTTAAGATTTGAATTAAGTAAACCTGTAAAGAAACCTATAATTAGGATTCATTCATATTCGAAATTGTCAATAAAGATGGAATCTGACACACCAACAACATGCGAAGTATTAGACATGCGCAGTGTGGTTGAACGAGTGTGATTTTGTCATGTAGTTTGACAAATCAAAGAGTCGGTAAATTTTACGTTTTCCTGGAAATTCTATCGCATTCTTTAATTGGGTCACCTGACTATCTTCCCCGCTATTATTATTGGTCTTATTGCTTAAAATGGATATACGTTATTTATTTCTTTGCTAGTTGTAAGTAAACTGGCTGACGTCCAGCATTATTAAAATTACGCACTTTGAGCCCGGACAGCTTCGACCCAAGCTGCGTCAGGTGGAACAATTTGATTTTAAAGTCAAAATTAAAAATAAAAAAAATTGTTCTGTCTCATTTGGCGCCCAACGTGGGGCAAGTTGGGGAAATTTTGTTAAAACATTATATGAAGTAAATTTGATCTTCCCATTGGTATTAAAATAGAATCTTGTAAAGTTAGTTTGAATTATGGAAAGAAAAGTTGTGCATGCGTGACTCATTGCTTTGCTCTCTGATCCCGCATATCTGGTGCGATATAAACATGCTTCATCCTAACAAGGTTATGCTTTATTCTCTCTGCGTCTTCTCTAAATCTGTATTATCTATCGCTTGCATTATTTTAAATTATGACACTATATTGTATTTGAATTGAATTGTGATATTTGTATATATTTATTTGTGAAAAGTTCCTAGGGCTAGACAGCCCTATAAAATTATGAAATTATACAAAATTAATTTTGAATGTAAATTATACATTTTGAGGTTATGTCTGTCAATTTACTCGGGAACCTAGAACTTCGATATCCAAGTTAAGTAGTACAGTAGTACCATGTAGGAACCCATATTTAGTTGATGTTAATTGATCTAGATCTTCCTATGATTAATTAGCAATTATTGAACAATGATTTAAAAGTTCGAATACATATTATGTATGTTGGTTCATTATTTAGATCTCGCTCTAATTTTTCGACAGAAAATAGAAACTGAATTTCGATTCTGGTAAATAGTTGGATCTTGCTCTTACTATTATCAAATAATTTAGAGATTATGAAGGTTAATTTATTCAGATCTCGTTCTGATGATTTAATGTACGAATAAATATAGGAGAGTAAATACTTATTTTGTGGAATAACTGCGTAGGTCTTGCCCTGGCTTTTCATCCAATTGAATAAAGTTAAAACTATTATGAAGTGATGTCATGAGGTGGTCACTTAGATTGAAACCGTAAGCCTGCTATTAAACTTTAGGCAATTATTCAATAATTAATTGAAGAAGTTAGCAAAACCGAGTCAAGTCTTGTTGATTATTTCTCAAATAAAATCGTCGTTCTCCTTGGGACTCTTGCCAATATTTAATTAATTTAAAATCGGATTTGACACTTCGAATATGAGAATTAGGGCTTTGGCTAGGCGTTTCTTGAGATTCGTTTTTTTTAAGTGATTATAAGCGACGCTTTGTCAAATACTGATAACGTGGATCAATCAAATAGTGTCGTAATCGAGAATCAGTCTCTAAACGATAATCTAAACAAGAGGGTCCGAATAAATAGTAATAATTTCCCGAAAGGTATCGGTAGGGGTAGAGGTCACAAGACAACAATTCCGCCGCCCGAAAGGATGCTCCCTCTGAATTCAAACGATAGTTTAGAGGCATTGGAGGACTTGGTCCAGTCCGTGTCGACAAATTTTACCGACATGATTAAAATTCATCAGGAATTGTTAGCCAAATTAATGTCACAAGATCTAGATCGAGTTGGATCCATAGACGAAAGCGTCAGTTCCGTACAACGCGTACCACGCTGGCATAGATCTGTGGGAGGAGACGTTTCGTCAAGATTGCCCGGGGATTTTGATTTCTCAAATTGGTCCGCGGATGATGAATCAAATACTGAAACGACAAACAACCAGCGCCTTCGGACTCAAGATAGACCACTAGAAAATCCTCACGATAGATTGGGAGCTTTCGCTAGGTTCGGGCCCAGTAAAAATAGATCTCATATGGAGGATAAGTCAGTTCCTGGTTGTTCACACGAAAATACTGCGATCAACCAAACAGGTATCGAAATACGAAACGTTTCAACAGAGTGTGGGGGGGGGGGAGGTCGATTGAGAGAGAGTTACGTCATGTACACTTTCAAAATGACGCCTTGACAGATCCTAGGGTCCCCTCAAATGCGAGTTCTCGATTTTCTCAGGTAGTCGATAATTTAGAAAATAACACCATAGAAACGTAGCGAAAAACTCACTTCGACGATTTATTAAAGTTATAGTCGGCCACCCATCAGCTGATGGACAAATTAACGACAGAAAGACTCACGTTACTGAGGAACAATATCGTCAAATGTCGCGGAATTCATATAAAAGCTCTCAAAATCGTCATAATAGGGATCGCAGCATCAGTCGCGCCTCAATTCGCTCATTTGATTCGTTTGCCTTACCTTCAATGAGTCGAGACTCTTCGTCCAGACGAAGAACTGGTTCATTGTTCTCTTGGAGGGACGATGATTCTAGTGACAGTGACCGACCTTTTCAACATAATCCGTCGGGTAATTCACAAACAATACGAGATTCGCCGTGGTTGAACCAAAGACAAAACAGAAATACTATCAATTCTGAGAATAACGAGAGTTCCATTGCAATGAAAATAGGCCGAATAGTTAGCTCATGGAAAATTACATTTCCAAGAACAGAAAGAAATCCGGAGCAATTTCTATTAATTTTGAAGGATTACTTGAGTATTAGCGGCATACATGAGGATCTGTTTGTTCCTTGTTTATATAAGATCTTTGAAGGTTTGTACAGGTCGTGGTACTTAGTTAATAAAAGCTCGTCGCGTAAGTAGAAAGATTTTTCTCACGCTTTCCGTTATGAGTGGGGAGTTGAAAAAGATGACGCTGATCTCCTTCTCGAGGTCCACGATTTAAAACTTGAAAAGAGCGAAACTTTAGCTGAATTCTCATGTCGAGCCCGACTTATTTTTGAACGTATGCAGTACCCACCTGAATTCAGGGAACAGTTAAAACGCCCAACGGTCACTAAAACCGAGTTAAATCATGTGCAGGGTCAATTCGACTCGGTTGATGAAGACGGTGACGCATCAGAACCAAAAGTGACTGGCGATGATTGTGATGGTGACCAAATCACTCACTTAAACGCGATACAGCATAAACAACCCGTAAACTCGAACAAGGGACAGAAAACCATAATCTCTAAATCTTTAGGGTCACATAAATAAGGACTGTCCCAGTCTTCAGGGAAACGGCAAAAGCCCTCAGTAGCTCCACCTAAAGTTACTGAACAAACGGGCCCAGTCGAGGTTGCACACAACCTTTTTCTTACCTCTTATATAATATGAGGTCCATCTTGTCGCAATTACATGAAGCTAAAATAACTTCGACTCTTGATATGAGTGAGGCCTTTTATCAGATTCCTATGGATGAAGAGAGCCAAAAATACACAGCGTTTGCTGTAGAGGGCAAGGGGTTGTTTGAGTGGAAAAGAATGCCCTACGGACTCACCGGCACACCCAATAAGTGTTGTGATCAAGTTTTCACTTACTTAGACGATTGGATCGCAGTTAGTCAGGACCTTGACGAAAATCTTGTCATATTGTATCTGGTATTTGAAGTATTTAGGGAGGCCAAGTTGATAATAAATCGCGGAAAAAGTAGTTTCGCTTGTAAAGAGGCCAAGTTTCTCGGGTATCTTGTTGAAGAATTTGGTATGAGACCTAATCCCGACAAAAGACAACCAATTATAGACTTTCCAGTTCCTAAGGATCGAACGCAATTACGTCAATTCAATGGCCTTGTCAATTGGTACCATAAGCATTTAAAAAATGTAGCTAGAATTCAGGGCCCCCTAAATAAGTTGACAAGTATAAAAGTCCCTTGGAAATGGACTGAGGTCGAGCAGAAATCTTTCGACGAAGTAAAAAAGACCCTTGTCGAAGCTCCTCGGTTATACGTCCCTATACCGGGACAACCATTTGTTCTTTATACAGACGCTAGCGATTTTGGGTTAGGCGCGATACTCCTACAAAAAGACCCCGAGTCCGGAAATGAAAATTTGGTTGAGGCCGTCGAAAAACTAAGGTGTTATTTAGAGGGCATGACGTTTAAAGTTGTCACAGATCATCAAGCATTGCAGTGGCTTCACGGTGAAGCAGTTCAGAATATTTGAAAATTTAAATGTGATAATATCCTTTCAAAATAGGAAGCCAATATTTATAATACGCTACTGAATGACCTCTCACAAATTCCTAAACGAAAGGGTGATACATATAGATCTCAAGAATGTAAGCATTACGCGAAACAAGTGCGAATTGACGAAAACTGGATAATTGCGTGCGCATCCGTCAATGAACAAGAGGGGATGAACGGGTCTGATACATGAGGAGAGCCAATAAATACGAAAAATGATCGATGGAGAACACTCTGCGTTTGGTACCGATAGCGACAGGTGCTTTCGCCAGGACGGGCTTCTTACGCGTTAAAACCAGCTCCGAACTTGTGACAGGTCGGAACTTCCGTGCGAAACTTACACTGAAATTGATGTTTAGGTAATGTCCAGGAGGACCCAGTGCTTGATATTTTTATAATTTTATAATTTTAAAATTTAATATTAATTGAAATTAATTAATGGCATTTAAAATGTGGGCCGTGAGGAGTTTGATCTTTTTTTAACCCGTTAACTATGGGGACTTAACGATCAACCCTTTTGAACGCTAACACAAATAAATGTTATTATATTGTTTCTTTGGGAACTAGATGATTAACACCAATTGATTCTTGAAAACATTGAGAAATTGACTTTTCTTTAACCCGTATAAATATGGGGACTAAAAAGTCTTTTCTCTGTATCTAAAAGAAAAATGCTGGTTGGTGATAATTGCAGCTACCAACTCGTCAAAAAGAATAAATGAAGTGAAATCTAGATTTGTGAGAAGTGGAAATAAATTGAATTTTCAACTCGTTTAAATATGGGGACTCATTCAATGAGTTTTCTGGCATCACAAATCTAACAGTTCACATTGATTAACTCGCGAATTAAACTAAAGAGAACACTAAACAATCCTGGACATTTGCAACGCTTGATAAAACTAAATTCAAAATAGTCTGCGAAAATTAATAATGAGAGAATAGAGAAATCTTCAGGAATCTCTTTCGCTTTTGTGATCCCACACTCTTTTTCTTAAATAAAGTTAATTTACTTAGGGTTTAAAATCTTAATCGTGGTCGCTGATAAAATCTTTCATTTCAGGTTTAATACTCCATCAGGATTGGTGCCGATGTATATATTCGGGACCAATTTCCTGAACGTAGAAAATTGAATCCGTCGAAAAATCAGCGGTTATAGACATGTTTCTATAACTAAGATTTAGCGATACAGTTAAATTTAAAATCAATCCAGCTAAAGTAAATTAAAAAAGGAATATTTGTTAAAGATCTATGATCTAGAAGTATAATGAGACAACAACTAATAAAATAATGTTACAACGGGTTCAAGAATCCTATAGGTCGTCTAGCAAGATGGGCCATTTACCTTTATCAGTACAATATGACAGTCGAACACAGACGACGTACGACAAAATGAAGCTCCTGATGCGCTTTCTCGTATGTTCAACGTAGATGTTGACCCTAATGGTTGGGAAAAGGTTATTATACAAATTAGTTAAAGAACAACCCGATCGATTTTCTGATTGGAAAATCGAAAATGACGAGCTGTTTTACCATTGTCCTGATTACGAAAAAGAATTGATAGATGATGAGCGTCCTTCGAAAAAGGTTGTCAAACCCAACGAAATTCTGACTGTCCTATGCGAAAATCATGACACTCCACAATCAGATCATTTAGGTAAGGATAAAACACTAGATAGGATTCGGCAAAATTATTACTGGCCGGGAATGACCCTTGATGTTAAGTCATACGTTGAAGGTTGCGAGATTTACGTCAAAGTAAAATATAATCAAAGACCGATGAAGGGACAGTTAACTACAAGCCCATTGCAATCCTCTTGGGCTCAATTATCTGTCAATACCGTGGTCTCTCAAACACGAACAAAAAAAGTAAATTCTAACCTAGTTGTCGTTCAGGACTTATACACGAAATATATTGAGTTATTCCCGTTTCGACAAAGAACTGGTAAATATGTAGTCAGAGTACTTGCCACGATTCTTGATCCCTGGGGTACTTCAAAGTCCATTATTATAGATAATGGAACTGAATATGTTAACAAAGACGTAAAGGCCTTATTAACAGCAAGAGGAGTCAAACATGTAACTACCCCACCGGCTCACCCTCAAAGTAATCCAGTCGAGTGCGTTAATGGGACGATTTAGCCAATGATATCCGCGTTTATTAATGATAGGCACAAGGAATGGGACGAGAACTTGTAAAAAATCCAATGAGCTTACAATATTGTACAACATTCGGGTAGCAGAATATCGCCCTTCTTCTTGAATCATGGTCGCGAAGCTGCTATTAAGCATGCAACAAGGTCCCTTGAAAATGAAAAAGGCACCTCCACGGATGATTCGGTTGATCGCTGGATTAAGCGAATGGGTAAAATAGATGATTTTCGTCATAAGATAGAAAGTTGTTTAAAGAAGTACTCCGAGGAACGTCTCGCCAAAGCCCATTCGGGTAGAATGAAGTTAGTATAAATTGACGTCGGTACTGAGGTATATTACCCCAACAAAAAATTAAGAAACAAAGCTGAGAGTTATTCCTCAAAATTGGCACATCGTTACTTGGGGCTAGCCTTTGTCAGCAAAAAGTTGGGATCAACGACAGTTGAATTGACAGACAAAACCGGTAAATTGGTTGGTAAATATAGTGTATGCGGTTTGAAAATACCACGTCGAAGTGTGTGGGCTAAGTAATATGTATTTTCAGTATTGACTTCGTCAAATTGTCGGGACCCTGCTTTCCAGCCACAAGAAGCTGGACCCGTCATCATGGGCGACTCTGGAAGTCTGACTTCTGGTCAAAACCTGCAGAATACACTCTCGGAGCAATTCAAACGTCTCCACGATCAACAGCAGGAAATCCAGTCGCAGTTGCAGGCAATCAAACTCCAAATGGAAGTCGAACACAGCCAGATATTAGTCGACGAATTTTCCGAAACTGACAGCGTCAAGGATGACTCGACATCTAAGAAAAGGGATAAGAAGCCCACAGACACTAGGAAAACATCTTCGGCAACTGACGTTTACATTAATACAGCTAACGTCCCCCAATTGGTACAACTTAGCCAGGAGGCTAAGTCACTGCTTGAGGAAATAAAGAATCTGCCACCACCAAAATTGAAGTTGACGAAACCAGTCAGGATGACTACCGCTCAAGTCTGCGCTGAGAATCTCAGACGAAACCGAATTGCAAGTGGAACCTATCCAATTCCAGGTGTAAAAACCACTGGTTACACCAAGGCAATCACAGCACCATCAGTGATGGTAAAACCACTACCTCTCGATGATCTGCCATCTTTTGAAGACGTTTTGAACGAATTGGGAGTCCCAAACCTCGTTAACCCAAAGGGCACAACTCAACCTGTCTACATGACGGATTGCCGCATAGTGAGTCAATCCTTGTTGAAGGACATAATAATGAAGCGGGCCGAGGTTCTCGTCAAAAGGATGGAGGGCACGAAGGTCAACCGAGGAACACAGACTTTTGTATCCAGTGTCGGAAAACAACATGTCACTGGATGTGAAAACTGCCGTTCGAAAACTCACAATTACAAGGATTGTAAAATACCATATCGACGGAGTTTCTGCCAGGTCTGTGGGGCGGACGGATTTGACATCAAAGATTGCATTATCCTCATGGGATAGAACACAAGCAGGCTCTTGGACGATGTCCAGGCTGCTCGATAGATCTGTCGCTTCACTGTACGGAATGTCCGGATTATAACATCCGACACCAAGGAATTGTCGATTGGTTAAGATTAAACTACGTCACCTGGCCTACTTGGATGATCCCATCTGATCACCAGTGATGATCAGAGTCATCATCCCTACAAAGTATAAAAAATCGCCAAAGTAATCTACATAATCCAAGTTCGCAAATTTAACTTTTAAAGGTTAAAGACTTTCCTGTACTTAGGGCCGTATTTATCTACAGAAATAAAGTCCTTATTTAGTTTATAATAATTTTGTTTTGTTCTAGGATAGTAGTCGCTATCTTTACCATGCGAGCGCCTTGTCAATTTTAATTTTCCGTATGCATAGTAAGTGAAACTTTTGTCTCCAATTCATTAAGTATCTTAAGCTGTAAAACTTTTCTTTTGAGAATAGTATTCATTCGTTATATGACAAACTCGATCAAGGACTAGATCGTTACCAGTACCACTTAGGTATATGTTTTTGTACCATTTCTCAATTATATATTAAATTGCGTGACCAAAATCGTTCATGATATATGATGAATTTCCAGAAACATGTTATGTTTATTCCATTCAATTTGTATAATCATGTTACAGTTCATTATGTAAGTCATAACATTTTGAAAGCTTGTTTCAATTTAATATTTCAGACAGAGTTACAGATCTCACAGGTAAAAAAATTTCTAAAGTAGCCAAATGGTAATAATTGCCTATTTTATAAAATAAATTATCAAATTTCGACCTTGACGTTACGGTTTGTAAGGGGAGAGTGTCACAGTAAAATTAAGATTGTCGTAAACGCCAAGGTTAGAATTGTCGTCTCGGAAATCAATAATTAATTGTTCTTCGTAGTTTAAGATTTGATTTATGTAAACCTGTAAAGAAACCTATAATTAGGATTTATTCATATTTGAAATTGTCAATAAAGACGGAATCTGACACACCAACAACATGCGAAGTGTTAGACATGCGCAGTGCTGGTGACCACGGAAGTTCGGCTATAGGGCGGTCCCCTCGGCACTCTTCGTCTGACTCTCGCGAGCGAGTGTGATTTTGTCATGTAGTTTGACAAATCAAAGTGTCGGTTTCCGAGACAAAATTTATATTATAAAGGATGATAAATTGTAGTTGACAAATATGTGAGTACACTGTATCTATCTGCAAATTTCTTTCTTTAAATTATACATTTTCCTGGAAATTCTATCGCATTCTTTAATTGGATCGCCTGACTACCTTCCCCGCTATTATTATTGGTCTTATTGCTTAAAATGGATATAAGTTATTTATTTCTTTGCTAGTTGTAAGTAAACTTGCTGGCGTCCAGCATTATTAAAATTACACACTTTGAGCCCTGACAGCTTCGACCCAAGCCGCGTCACGTGGAACAATTTGATTTCAAAGTCAAAATTAAAAATAAAACAAATTGTTCTGTCTCACGCTTCTATAACTTTTTGGTGGTTTGGTGATTTGGTGGTGTCGTTGTTGTTTCCACGAGCAGCTAGCTTTTAGAAGCCCGCATGTAAGGATAAGGCTACATACTCTGAGATGTCGCTCGGTATCCCAGAGTTAACGATTAAGAAACCTTACCCAGGTGCCATTCAGCTTTTGGCATGGGTGTTACGCCTCCGCGTAGGGGTTATTCCTTCAAGACCATCCCTGAACAATTGTCCGGTACTGATTCTTAATTATTGTAATTCAATCCAGCAGAAACCCTTGATACGGGGACCTTAGTCCCGAACCTGAGGACGCATCCGATAGCTTTGTCATAGACCCTTCGGTTCGATTCCAAAGGAACCCGAAATGAAACCGAATAAGCAGTCGCCAACAGTTGTCCACGGATGGTCCCGAAGGAATAACATTCAAATGGAAGCGCAACTACCGTGCCAAAAACTGAATGGCACCTGGGTAAGGTGTCTTAAACGGTGACTCTGGGAAACCACCCTAGTAGCAACGTCTCCCTTGTATAACAGAGGCCAGACACTGGCTCAGCATCTGCTCCCACTAGTCGACCAGACTGGCGGGAGAAATGATCAGACCACACGAAAAACAGAATCTGGTGGAAAAAGGAACCAGATTCTGGTATTTAGTTTGAACACTTGTAATTAATGTAGGATATAAATAATGAAATTAAAAATCTAGCAATCGGAAATTTGAACGATTCACAAGTATGACCAAACATGCAAGCATGCAAGCTTATACGACAACAGGTTATGTTTTTAATATTTCAGTGTGTCTCCTGGAATGTTGTGACGTCTCTACAGTATAATCTCCCAGAAAGGGCTCAAATATAGTGTAAAACTATTACAGAAACCTATTTAGTACCATTTTACGTTATTTTAATTTTTTCTGGTGTATATCATGACCAGTCTGGGCCAGGATCTGCTACACCAGACTCTGGTGACAGAACAGGACGCCAAAGCGGAACCAGCCGGGCGCCAGGCTGCAAACAGATTCTTCTTTTTCTGGCGCCCAGCTTGTGCCAGTCTGCAGTTATCTTGCTACTAGGGCAGACGACCTCTCAAAGTATGCAGCCTTATCCTTGCATGCGGGACTCTGCAAAGATAAACAAACCCTTTTCCTAGCTGTTCATGGAAACAACAATGATAACACTAAACTTAGTCATACGTGCGTTTTAAACAGGGTTGGATGCGTAATTGACTCCAAGTAATTTACGTAGTTTTCTACAGTAATTTACCAGGTAATTTACATCCGAAGTTTTCTACATGACGTAAATTACTTTGTTGCGGAACTTGCGAATATTTCGACGGCTGTCTGACATAAGTACATAACCTCTGCACGTGGACTGTGGGCATGTGCTTGCCAGTCGTGCAGCAATCTTGAATTTTTTTAAATAAGCTAGATGAATAGGAGTGGCAGGCCCAAAGCTATAATAGCCCTGAATCGAACAACGATTACGTTGCTACTAGTATGGGAGTGTTTGAGGCACTGAAAAATCTAGCGACGAAAAACCATGTGACTCTACTTTGAATCTTTGGACACAGTGGCATCAATGGCAATGAGATCTCGGACCGGCTAGCCAAATTAGCAGCAAGACAAAACTTTCTGGGTCCAAGCCAGTTGTAGGTATTAAAGTTTGACATATCTCAGGAACCTTTGCGAATAGCTAGATCGAGAAGGAGATCAGGGATAGTAAAAATCGTGAACGTGTATACAGAACAACTGTTTGCCACCAGTCGCCACGATCTCGCCTCTGTCCATCAAGTCCACACAATCGCCCGCAAATCTCACCTCGAGTCCTCTTGAAGTACATACACCGACAGAAAACAAATTGTTGCGCACGGCCGGTATATACAGCACGTTCTTGATCCTTGCCTCTTCCCATACGCCGTTCACAAGTTTTTCGAGTATTATACTTCCTTCGCTGACCACCTCACATACGCCATCGTCGCCGACCGATATCGTCGTGCCTCTGTTCGGACGGAACTCTCTAAATTATTCGCATCGGAACGCAATGTGTCTGGAAGCGCCACTGTTGGTGTACCAGATTTCTTTCTTATCAAGCTGTAGCCACCTATTCTTAAACTCTGCAGATAACCCACTACACTGACTCGGCATTCGACCGTTTTCCACACTTTCCGAGCTTACCACGATAAATGCACTCCCACGTGAATCACTTTTGTTGCCGCCTTCTTTGTTTTTTTTTACGCACCAGGCACACTCGTGCGTAATGCCGCTTCTCTTGACAGCCAAAGCACTTACCGTTTTGTTTCTTTTTCTCGCGTCGTGCCTTCCTTTCTTCTTCTTTGTCCTTAGGTTTTTCCTTGTTCTTCAAGTCTTCTTTGTTCTTCGAGCCGCCGGATTTCGCACTGTTGATTCCCATTGCCGCAAATGCTGCTATCTCACATCCTTCAGCTTCCAGTCGACTTTCCTTTTTGATAAGCGGTTCTTCGAGATTCTCCAGGGTTTGTCGAGCAGGATCGACGCTATCCAAGGCTGTCTGTAGCATACTGAACTTTGGCGTGAGACTAGCCATAAAGAGTGGAGGATGGCCACTGGCTGCAGATAGGCCAGGGCACTCACGGGTTTAAATGTGAACCCTAATCGAGTTGAGGAAATATGCAAGCTCGGTAGGAACGATGTCAAGGTCCTAACAGAAATGTTTATAGGACATGGAAGCCTCGGTTATCGAAGGCATAAGATAGGGCTCGCGGATAGACCCCTCTGACGCCTGTGTGAAAAGAATAATGAGACAGCTATTAATATCTTTTTTGCAACACCCACCTCAAAAGTTGACGTTTGCATGCATGTAGATGGTGCCTAAAGTACCTTATTTGAGCAGACTGTGCATGAAAAAATTTTCGCGCATGCGCAGTTTGAAGATGGCTTACTTTAGACACTGGTGAAAAAGCTGCGCATGCGCACATTCAAGATGAGGTACTTTAGACACTGGCATAGGTAACTTTAAACACTGGTGTTGGTATCTTCTTGAAATAAATTTACATTTAACTTGAACAAATGTTTTAATGATTGAAGTTTTGTTCTTAAACATTGAAAAAAAATTTTTTTTTTGTAATTACTTTACTCCGCTTGTCACGTCCGCGGAAATAGGCGAGGGTAGTATGGAAAATAGGAAAAGAGAGAGACCAGTGTGCTGATTATGTGAGGCTGGTAAGATCTGACCAATTATTTGATTGTGGGTTTGTGTGTCACTTATCAGCCCTACGCGGACTGTGTCAGAGTACAGTGTTCAAATGATTCAGAGATGGTTGTTTAAATAATTGTTTTATTATAAAGAATAAGAATGAAGTTAAAAGTTACATGAATTAGACTTACATATACCTTTCGATGCTTGAAAGGGCAAGAGAGTGAGTTGCTTTGTCGGTTGTATCTCCTTATTGTTTGTAAAACACCGACGGAGTTTTACCGGATGAGACTTTGAATGTACTTAAAAGTAACTAAATATTGAGTCCTTTCACGAACGTTAACACCGCGGACTTTATTCGGAAAGTTTCTCTACAACGACCGAAAGTCTCAGCCGAGGGGACTTAGTTCGGGACTCGAACACATTAACTATTTTGAGTTGAACTTGAAAGTACTTGACTTATTCAAAGTGTGACTTCGGTCACAGTGAGTTAGAAGCCGCGACTTTGTCAAAGCGATTTGTTAATCGTAGATCGAAGTGAACAGTATGACTGCCGAGAACGTAAGACAATTGACAAGGATGTATCTGGGGTTTATATATGATGGTTTCTCCATGCTAGGGATAGGGCGATCGAACTTTTGAAATCAGCACGTTTCCAACTTTTGAAATCGGGACGTTTCTAACTTTTGAAATCGGCACGTTCTTACTAATAATATTACTCGTATCTAGTTCCGCTCAATGTTTGTGAGCGATGCTAGTGGGTAACTAATACTATTAAACGTTGAATGATTTATGCTATCGTTAGCAACCGCGGACAGCGGTCGTGCATCTCGACTCTTGACCTTTCAAGAATATGAATTCTACTACTTACTAACTTAATTATGTGTAATGCGTTTAATCAGACACTTTCGGTTACCGTCTTGTCTGACTATACGCATGTTTCTCCACTAGGTGGGTTATACTTTAGCAGTAACAGTAATATGACAATATGTCGATAAATTATTACCT
Organism: Andricus quercusramuli; assembly: GCA_932178445.1. NCBI lineage: Eukaryota > Metazoa > Arthropoda > Insecta > Hymenoptera > Cynipidae > Andricus > Andricus quercusramuli. The sequence continues at coordinate 18,320 of CAKNXH010054344.1, forward strand.
TAATTTAGACATACGCGTGTATCCATGTTCCATATAATTAGTTCTAACTTTGCTATTGGATTATTAGGAATATGCATACATTCGTATGTTATTAAATATACTTAATTATTTTATAACGGTAGAGTCTGTAATTACAATCTCTTATTAACCGAACATATGCTAAGTTATCGGTGTTCTCTGATTTCTTATCTCGTCATGGTAATACTTTAAGTATCTTGTGGTCTCATTCTTACCGACCGTAGTGCAGTTACCATTCCTAGGTTTGAACTCAGAGAAGATCGGTAACGCTATGGCTTGTAGTTGATGGAATTAGCCTGACAGTCGTAAAGTAAGGTGGGTTGCGCCTAGCTAGGCGTTACATCGAATTTTTGTAAAATTTCGGGATGTAACACACTCTATGCAATATAAAATTAGTATTTTTCGTTACCACCTCCTGACAACTTTTTCGGAGGGGCGTTGCAAAAAATAGCGTGTGACACACGTGCGCGTAGGTGATTGTTAACTGGTATGATTGCATCATTCGCCTGCGGCTCGAAGCACTCGTCTACGTTTTCACACTCGCTTCGCTCGTGCGCTAACCACCGACTCATGCTTCGAGCCTCCGGCTTATGCTGCAAAATTCACACTCGCACACAATCACCTATTTTACGCACTTGTATCACAAATAACTATTGAAGCGTCTGGCACTTACGGGCAGTAAGTGCATTAGTGCGTCAGATATATCAACTAATAGCGTGGCTGCGGTACTCGCCGTATGGTCAGGGGCTCTTATGGTCTTAACCGTAACAATAATAATAATAATACTGATAATAATTCAATTTTACTAATGCTGACAGGCCCCTTCATGTTAAATTCTATTGCATCATACGTAGAGAAGAGCTCTCGATGGGTCAGTCCAACATTTTTCTCAAGTCTGCTAGATTGAGATCGGAGACTGAGGGATTTCTTTTTGCCAGTCAAGACGGCGTTATAGACACCTTAGTTCACCGCGAGCGCATAATGAATGTACCTGTAGGCGATACCAACTGCCGAGCATGCAAACCAGAGACAGAAATACTTGGATATGTTCTCAGTCGATGCTCAAAATATGCATGCTGCGGGTACATAGAGAGACACAATGCGGCTCTAAAAAAGTTATATTACTATCTTAGGCACTTCTATGGTGTTGATCTATTTCCCGTCTTGCCATGCGCCTAAGGGAAACTCGAGTGTGTTGTGCAGAATGATCAGTGTAAGATCTATTGGAATTTCTCATTCTCCAACTACTCAACGTATCAGTGCTACGAAGCCTGATATTGTCCTCCAAGATCTGAAGACCAAGATCATTTACGTGATTGTATTCTCGGCATCAGCCGATGGTAATATTACGGCATAGGAGGAAGAAAAACGGGAGAAATATCAAGCACTTCTTTTCGAGCTGAGCAGGCTCTACCAAGGCTAGAAAGTCCATACTGTAGTTCTTATAATCGGCTGTCTTGGAGGTATGAAAGCTTCATTACGAAATATTTATTTTAATCAAGAAAATACAGCCAAAGAATTTATTCACTCAGATCAGCAAAAGAGTTGTGTCTGGTTCAAATAAAAATTACTACTGTACAAGTATATTTTCTGGATGCTAAGAAATAAAATTCAAGTAAATGCATTCACTTGGTTCCAAACTTTTTTTAGTGTATAAGCCCCTGCGGAGTTGGTCGGACTCCTTCGAAAGAAATTTGTGAATAAAAGGGATTGGTTCAGATTGGATTTAAAAAATTCTTCGCGATCTCAAACGGACTGGATTCGGAATGATTGGAAAATAGATTTTGCATTCGCACTGAATAAGACGGATTCCATTGCTCGGAATCAGACGGACTCAGCTGGAGTCATTTTCATTCCGAATGCGCCCGAAACTTCCACCAGGGATATAGTTTCTAGCGTAGGTAGTAGGAACTTTTACCTTTATGAGAATGCACATAGTTATAGGTTCTAATGTAAGGAGTAGGAACCTGTACCTTCATGGGAATGCAATAAGTTTTCTGAGTAGAAAAATATGCACGCACCTATGTAAGAACCTGTTTCATTTCCTATAGGTGGTACCTATACGACACTATATAGGTATGCTTTCAAAGGATGCTTTAAGTGATCCTATATAGGCACCATACAGATATTTTCCAATACCTGCATAAAAAAGTACGATTTTTCACGCCTGTAGAGCGAACGCAAAATAGCTGCTTTTGAGGCTCCGGGAAAAACTTAGAGTGGCGCATGCGCAGATAATGATTTAACGCTTTTTTTCCCTTCGTGAAACATAGCAGGGAATAAAAGAGCTGCGTCAAGAATAGAACTCGCGTGTTTTGCTATTTATTCCTCGATTTGGCAGTGGCGCCGCGTGGTGGCAGAAGTCTACCGTCTTCAAACCTAACCTCAAAATCTAAGAATCACATATTTTCTTGCGTGTACTTGCGATTCGCTCTACAGACCAGACAAGAATCGTACCCTTCACTTACAGATATCGGAAAAAGTATTGTATGCAACACAGGAGCTACATGAATTTTACTCTCATGACTACTGCCATCGCTTCACTCGGGCAGCAAAATTCACGCTCGTCAAAATCACTCTGCTCCCTTATTGCACAGTATACTATTGCAGTTCACAAGATTCTACCTCAATTTGGTTCTGTGGAGAAAATAATAAGATTGTAAATGAAGAGAATGAGAAACCATTCCATGTACATAACGAAACATATACGAATTGAAAAGTAAGAGTGAGAAAATGATTAAAAATTGTGAAATTATTTACCTGAGCTTTTGATATTTTAACTTTAAGATGTTAAAAAGTAGTAAGGTCCATTATTATCCCATCACGGACAATAGTAAAAAAATGTATTTAAAGTATTTTCTTTTTAAATTTGAAATGCAAGACAACACGAAAGTACTGCTCCATGGTAAGGTTTAACATCAAGTGAATGCAGGTAAGAGCATGAAGTAATAGAAACATAAAAGTGCAGTAACGTACTAAGTCAGAAATATCAGGTTCCTTAATTCTAATTAAAATTTATAATTTTTTTTTTATAAAGTCTAAGTAACAAATTATTGGTAGAACAATTAATTAATATCAAATTAACAACTACTAGAATTTTAAAAATAATAATGAAATGATGATAGAAGTATGCTTAAGGAAAAACATTGGATCTTAAATTAAAGAATCTAGTATTACGTTGTATAATGGACTAAAATTATTTAGATCAGTTTTTATATTTGAACAATTATCACCCTCATTCTTAATAAAGAAAATTTCCGCTACAAGTCTTTTAAACTCATTAGGTTCATGGTGTCAAACCAATACATGTTCCCAGTCAAATTGATTACCAGTTTCAACCTGATGTTTTGAAATAACCTTATGGTTTTTAGAATTGTGTCTAGAATTATCGTGATGTTCTTCAGTTCTAGTGGAAAGTAATTTACCGGTCTCGCCAAAATAGCATTTATCACAATGTGAACAATTTTTTATACTACATTCTCGAGAGAATCTTTGCCTAGTTTTATGAACTTGTCCAGTTTAGAATCAATCCTAAATGTTGTTTTTATGTTGAATTCGCTCAAAATTCTTTTTACTTCAAAAGACAAACTACCATGAAAAGGTATAAGAACAAGACGTTTGATATCTAAATTATAATCTAGATGTGAATTAATTTGTTGTGGTACATAATCTTTAAGGGTTTCTATTATATTATTAATGTGTGTTTAAACAAAGTCTTTTGGATAATTATTAAGAGACAACATTTTTTTACAAATTCAATATTAGAATTGTGAAAAGATTCATGTGATAATTTAACCGAAGTGTCTACTAGATTTTCCATAATAGCTATTTTATGCTGAATAGGATGGTTCGAAAGAAAGTTGATGTATCTTCCTGAATAAGTATCTTTTTTGTGCCAATCCGTGATAATAGTACCATCACTGTTTTTAATAACTTCAACATTTAACAAGGAAATGGAATTCTTAGTTTCTATTTCATGTGTAAATTTAAGCCTCGGATGGAGAGAATTAAATTGGTGTAAAACATATTCTAATTTATCCTGATGTAAAATAATAAAAGTGTCATCGACAGATCGAAAATATGTGTGAATAGTGAAATCTAAATTTTTCATATCTATTGACTCTAAATCTTGCATAACAAGGTCAGCTAAAACAGGTGATAGGGGAGAACCGATAGGAGTTCCATAGACTTGCCGGTAAAAATTATTATTATTAAATTGAAAAACTGTTTGATTCATTAAAAGCTTAAAGCTTAGTGCCCGACAAGTGTACCACAGACACTTAACGAATTTTGACACTAAACGGTGTCGGCCCTGATTTAGCTGGCTCCCTGCGCGTCTCAGTACCTTCCAGTCAAGTCACGCAGAGTGGACTATTTATATAAATCGACCTTGCGTTTCAGAGCTTTCTGAACAAATATATGGTTTAGTGTGTGTGACTGTATTTGTGTGTCCACAAATTCTTGCAACACTAGTTGGATTTTCATCCGATTTAGATGAAATTTTCAAAGATTGTGCCACATATAATTGACAGACTTTTTGATATATTTCACTATCCATACATTTGCTGCTACTGGAAAGTATAAGTATTTCAGTCAATTTGAAGACCTAAAATTGTTTTAAATCGTTTACATTGTCGAAAAATAATGAAGATATATGCAGAAAGCAATTTTGATCATTTAAACCATGTCAAGGAGTACAAAAATATGAAAAATACGAATTTTAGGGAATAAGTGTCTGTTAGACACTTAGTCGGGCAGAAGCGCCAAAAAAACCATGTCGGGCACTAAGGGTTAATTCCCTTTTCAAAATCAGTCAACAGTAAACCTGTAAAAGGTTGAATGTAAGTCCATCTACTTAAAATACTGTTCATCACTAAATCAATTGGAATGTTAGTGAATAAAGATGATACATCCAATGAAATAATAATATGATCAGGAGGAACTGTTCTTTTAACCATTACGTTTTTGAACTCGAAAGAATTTTTAACTTGACTTTCAGGTACCAATAAAGCTTCTTTGAGAATATTATTAAATAACTTAGCCATTTTATAACTGGGAGTATTAATTAAAAAAACAACAGGTCGTAATGGACGATTTGGTTTGTGAATTTTAGGTAAACCATATAGTCTAGGAATGTTAGTGGCATGAATTAGTATATCTCGACGTAATATATTTTCACCTAAATAACCACTGATTCGCCATGAGTTCAAGTATTTGTAAGTTTCTTTTTTTTAGTTCTTTTTCAGGATTTTCATCTAATTTCTCATAAGTTGTGACATCATTTAATAAATTATGCATTTTCTTCTTATATGTTTCCTTATTATAAACGACAGTAATGTTACCTTTATCTGCATATGTAATTAAAAGTTGTTTGTTTGATTTCATAAAACATTGTGTTTTAATAATACTTTGTACAAAAAACCTATCAGACTGTGAAATTGTATTATTCTGTAAGAAATCTTGTGCTGAATTAAGAACTATGTGCCTTAGCATATCCCGATCATCTACATTTTTAATCAATCTGATATTAGACTCAACATCTTTAACTATATCAAAAACTATATTTCGTTTATTGGTTAGAAAGGATGAACTAAATTTACTTCCCAATCTTAAAACGTCATTAACTTCATCTGAAATTTTTTTATCATTTAAATTAACGATCCAAGGATCATTCTGACCTGCATTGATTATATCTTTGTGTTTATTAATGTTTAATCGTTCATGAAAGCCACTATTGGAAAGTAAATTTTGGAATTTTTTATTTAATCGTTGTGTGCATTGAAATTCTTTCCATTATTTTTTAGTTGATTTTCTAAAATTTTACTATAGACAAGGCCGCAGCCAGGAGGAGGGATGTGTGTTTGAACCTTCCCCCCCCCCCCCCCCGATTTTTTTGAAACATGTACATAATATACATATACTCTCCTGTATGCCGCTGTATAACCCCCCTCCCGAAATTTTTTTTGCTGCAAATCCCCCCCCCCCCCGAAATTTTTTCCTGCTGTATATCCCCCCCCCTGAAAATTTTTTCTCGCTACGGCCTTGACTATACATATTGGATGATAAAAGAGTTTCTTAAGTTAATCTTAACATTATTTAAATCTTTAGTTAAAAATTCTAAATGAGCCCAGATAACAATCGTGCGAGGCACGCTACCCGCACGGCATGCGAGGCACGCCGTGCCTGCAGGATGCGAGGCATACGCGCTGCACTGTGTAAAGGGCATGCACGTGCGAGGCATATGAGTCGC
>CAKNXH010054344.1:29587-53683 GCA_932178445.1 Andricus quercusramuli
AATATTTATACCGATTTTCTTTATTTTATTAAAAAATACAATCAAATGAATAAAAAAATCAATACATTGAATGAAATTACTAAAAACAATAAAATCAAATTATTATCAATGGAATAAAATAAATGAACAGCACCAATAAAATCAATAAATCGAATCAAATCACTAAAATGAAGAAAATCAATAAAGTCAAAATTATACTGATTTTAGTGATTTTATTCAATTCATTGATTTTATTAATTTTTTTATTGTATGGATTTTATTGATTTCCTTGATGTTGTTTATTTTATTGTTTTTGTTGATAATAAATCACTTTTATTTATTCTAGTGATTCCATTCAATTTATTGCTTGTATTGATTTATTCTGTTCTATTTTTTAATCAAAACAATCAAGTAGATCAATAAAATAACTAAAAATAAAAAATAAAATTATTACCAATAAAATGAAAAATAAAAAAATCCAGAACATCAATGAAATCCATAAATTGAATAAAAGCACTAAAATCAGTAAAATCAGTGCAATTTTGATTTTATTGATAATAATCTGATTTTAGTATTTTATTCCATTTATTGACTTCATTGCTTCATTTCATTGTATTTTTTAATAAAAGAATCACATATTCATACTATTATTATTATTATACCATTAAGCCTTTTCCCTTCCGGGGTAGGCGTGACTTGTTCGGTTGGAAAGTAGTGAAATAGGTATATAGGTATGAGGTTGATCGGTATATGGGTATAGGGTGGATGGGTATGTAGGTGTTATGTATATGTATATTTTAGATTGATCTGGAGTTCTCGTATTATTTATATAAATGACACGTTCACTCCGCAACACTGCTCCGACCCAGGTTGCTGATCAATCTCTCTAGCGATCACCCCAAGTGAGGAGCCTCACAAAATTATTATGTATGGTTCCCCACTTGGGCCCATTAGTGTCCAAGGTCTTTGTTTCAGGCATCATTCACTCTATTGTCACTCTGTTTATAAACTATTTGTCGCCACATATTTCTGTCCTGGCATACTACTCTAGCTTCATTCACGTCCATGCATCTTTTCATGCAGGCTCTTGTATTTCTATGGCTTCTTATGTCTCTTCGTATTAGTGTCTCATTCACAGATTCTAACCATTCTTTCGGCGGTCTACCTCTGGGCATTTTGCCATTTACTTTACCTTTATACACTTGCTTGGTCAGTCGTTCATCTTTCATTATTTCAAGATGTCCGAACCACCTTAGCTGATTTCTTTCCGATATGTCAACTAGTGTCTTCCCTGTACCACATTCTTTGAGGATTGTCTCGTTTCGTACTTTGTCCATCAGTGTTTTCCCGCATATTATGCGCAGAGGTTTCATGCCGATCGCGTTGATTTTACTCCTGTCCTTTTCTTGACAGGTCCATGTCTCGCTACCGTATATTACAGTCGGTACGAAAATAGAGTTATGTATGGCCATTTTAGCTTTTTTTGATATGTTTTTATTTGTGAGGATGCACTTTGCTCTACCGATAACCTGCTTACCCTTATTTATGCGCCTATCTAATTCCCCATCTATTTTTCCGTCGTTAGTGAATAGACTACCTAGATATACGTACTTGTGAACTTGTTCTAATTTCTCATCATTTAGGACTATGTTGCATATTGTTTTCTCACTTTTCCCCTCAAACACCATGACTTTCGTTTTATTCACGTTAATTTTGAGGTCCATGTTCTTCATGCTTGTATTAAGTTTATTCAACATTCTTTGCAAGTCTTCGACTGATTCTGCTATAACAATCTTGTCATCCGCGAAAGCCAACCCACGTACCTTGACGGTTTCGAGATCTACACCTTTTTCGTCGAAGAGGGCAGTTCTAAGACACTTATCCATGAATATGATAAATAGCCACGAGGACATAACGCATCCTTGTTTCACGCCTTGCATAATATCGAACCATTCACTCTTTTTCCCATTTACCGTTACACTCGCTTTACTACCTGTATATATTGTTTTTATTGCTTGTAGGAGCCTTCCATTCACTCCATACTCTTTAAGGACTTCCCAAAGTTTACTGATTTCCTTTATTTTATTAAAAAATACGATGAAATGAATAAAAAAAATCAATAAATTGAATGAAATCACAAAAATCAGTATAATTCTGACTTCATTGATTATAATTTGATTTTCTTGACTTTAGTAATTTTATTCAATTTATTGATTTTATTGGTTCATTCCATTGTATTTTGTAATAAAATAAAGAAACTCAATATAAAAATACGATTTTAAAAAGAATGCAATCAAATGCATCACTAAAATCAATCGAACAATCAAAGAACAAGATCAATCAAATCAATAAAATAAAATTTATATCGGTTTCACTGATTTCATTGATTTTATTGACTTTATTGATTTCATTTATTTGATTCATTTTATCCGTTTCATTCGTTAATTCTATTGATTTTATTCATGTTCTTCATTTTATTGATAATTTATTGGGGGACAAAGGGCATTTTTTAGCACCGCCGCCCTCCAAAAGCTTGTCACAAAAAAGATTTTTGTTGCTCCATCCAATTCAAAAAATATTAATACTTATTAATATTTTTATAATATTTATGCATGTTCACGGTAATGTTTAGAAACAAAAAAAAATTGAGGAGAGTACGAGGACGCGAACGCATGATGGCAGATTCTGTAGCCTTGAACCTAGACCATTACCCCGCCGCTCCTTAGTCAGTAGTCCTATAATTCAAACCGATAGTTATATTGCGCGGATTTCTTGTAACCCTTTTTTCTCGTAAATCGCTTTCCATCTTAGTAAATTGTTTCAGCTTTTTTTATCTCAAATGAGGCCCTCTTCGCTCACAAAAGATGACCACAATCCGTGTCCCCCGTTACAAGCTTCTTCATATAATTAATTTATAGTTGGACCACTTGATAAACTTCGAATTTATAAATAAATTTGCAGAGGGCCTAATTTCGAAATTCCAGAAATCGAATTTGATGGTTTCGGAATTTATTGCTGGATAACTTGATAAATTTATAACTTATAATTTCAAAATGTTCAAATCATAATTTCAAAGTTATAATTTGAAGTTGGGTAAATTTACAAATTTACATACAATCATAAATTGATTTATGTATGAAATTGGTGCATTTGCAGTTGCTGTCTTCAAAAACTTTTTAAATATTTGCGCCACAATCGATTTCGCGAGTGGCAATGTGTGGTGCGGACTTCAGAGCATTGAAGATTCGGAGCGCGAATTTGACAGCCGGTCTGTTGGCGAGTTTGCTTTGCTGCTTACCAATACAGTCTTATGGTCCTCACATACAGGACATCTCAATTTTATTCTACATTTTTCTCCATTTCGCGACGTATTTCGCGAAATTTAAGTTCGCCATCATCAACATTTGGGTCTTCGAAAATCAGTTAGCCTCTGAAAATACTTCTGTGATGTCAGAATTGTGAGTAAAAAAATAAATTTGCGAACGGTTCTCGCCGTTCAAATGCTGTCTTCTGCTATCCGCAGATTTCCCCCTTTCGAAAAATTAATCATTTCCGCGAAAATAGTTATTCCCTTAGCAAAAGGCTTCATTCCTATAAATTTCGTTGATCCGAGGATCTCGCAAAACCCCGGATATTTGACAAGTTTTCTTTCTTTCGCTCTCAAATACTTGGGAAAAATAATATATGGAGTCAGTGCCGTGCCTATAGAAAAAAAAATTCCAAGTCGGAGTTAACCAACACCCTTAATAACGAAATAAAAACCCTTAAAGATTCTTTACCACAACAAATTAAGGCGCTTCGTCAGGCTTGATTTTTAGTCCATGTATTACTCGCGCCCATTTTCCTCCTACACGGATGAATTTTTCAATGTAATATTTTAACCACATAATCTCAAGGGCATAATTCCCAAGATGTATGTCTCTTCTGTTTAATTGTTTTATTTTTTATTTTTTTTAATTAATCGAAAATGTGGTTCATTTATGCACCTGTAAACGAGGAATCCGCCACCGGGAAAGTACCCCCGTTGAACCCAAAACAGGCTCTTCGAATTTGAAAGGGAATTTTTCCTAATTCACCGTTATGGTTTTCGAGGATGCTGAACCCAGGGGTCGGTCGTAACTCATCCAACATTTCCATTGTTGCATCCTGACACGATTCGAGCCGCTTGAACGAAATTGATAATTATTAAAATATGCAGAAATTGAATTTTAATATGCTGCATTAGGTTCATTACATAATGACGAGACGATTAGAAAAAGATAGAACAAAATCGGTTAACCCGTTCAATTTCTGTTGGGAGTTTTGGTAATTTTGCATTTCATTTAACCCGATCAGGTTATCGCTTTTTTGGCACCTTCTCAGGTTATCGTGGGTCGTTTCAGACCCAAGGCATGTTAAAACGTTCCATTATCAATAAAAATATCTGGCAAAATTCCTGTGCACTCTTGAACACTTCTCCTTCGAGGGCACATTATAAATATTGCAATAAAATTTGCAAAAATATTTTATTTTTAGTGATAAACACACCCAACTTCCAAAAATGCAGACATTCACTAAAAAAGTCATAACTTTTGAACAAATTGAGATATTTGAATTTTTCAAATAGCATTGTAAAGTTCAAAAAGCGCATTTTTACAGAAAAAATCACGAACTTGATGAGAACAAACGAATTGCTTAAGTTTGTGCACGGAGGAAAAAATCCGGGGCTTAGCGCAAGAGAGTTCAAGGCGCTAACGCATGGGCTATTCGACAGGCGCATATCGCAGGCGTCTCTTGTTTTATTTCCAAGAGCTTCCACGGACTTTCTCGGTGAGACTCCTTGCGATTTGCTTTTAGACCACGCCTTCTGCCAGTTGACACGTTCGCACCACTAAATGTTCGCAAGGAGACTCACCGAGAAAGTCCGTGGAGGCTCTTGGAAATTTTGCTCGCACTTTTAGAATTAATGCGTGACAAATGTTCACGCGCTAACGCCTACATTTTTCTCTCCGTGTGGTGTCAATTAGCGCTTTTTTCGAAAGAGGAAATTTGAAGTTTCAAGAAATATCTCGTTATATGTGGGTGTCTGCACGAAAACGGTCCTTATGGTCGGTATGGAGTTACATATAAAGACAAATATTCAGATAAATTCTCTGCATTTTAGGCCCAAAATAAACCTGCTAAGTTGAAAAATGAGTCGCTGGAGAATTTTTGAAGTTGGAACTTCAAAAAATCGTTTTTCGAGAAAAATGCATCTAAACTAGGCGAGAACCATAAGCACACATGTTATATTTTGTATTTGAACATGAGACATGCCTACTTCGGGTTACTATCTGGATACGAGTATAGTCTAAACTTCACTTTAGGTTCCAGTATCATCCCCAACTCAAACTCAAAAATGATCATTTTGACCTCAACTTAGAAAAACGCGAATATGTTCTAAACTCGTTGACTCGTTCCGTATACGTGGACGAAGAAATCTTGAGAATTCAGTGGATGTACCCTGCGCCATGCTATAAGAGATGAAAAATTAATATTTGACTCAAAAAAAGAAGAATCTCTCGACAATTATCATAAACTTCATAAAAATTCAAACACTTATATTAACGCTCAAAACGAGTTTGCACTGAAGTTAAAGTTGTCGTGGATCGGTTCAGACCCAACGCGAACTTCATCTGCTCACTGCGAAGGCGAGGCTGTCGCTGGGGAAACGCGATTCAACAAAAAGGGTCCTCTAGTCCTGAAGTTATTTTAGGGTGGAGATAGGTATTATTGGGATACACGGATTCTGAGTAATGAGACCAAAGAAAAATGCCTTGGGTCTGAAACGACCCACGATAACCGAATTCGGTTAAGATTACCTTCAATACTGAGAATAATGACCGATTTTCCTAAGGGCTTGTGCATAAATTACGTAACACTTTTTGGGGGGAAGGGGGTCCAGCGTAGAACTACATAATGGTGAAAAACTACAGGGAAAAGTCGTAAAAAAAGTTACATAGGGGGGGGGGGGGGTCAAAATTGTCGGGAAATTGCGTTACGTAATTTATGCACGACCCCTAATACTTTTTTTTAAATTTTTTTTCAATTATATCATTTTCAAATTTATCAGCTAATAAAAATGTCATCGATCCATGTTTTGCGCAATTTTAGAGATTGTAACAGTATTCATTTCGGCGGGTGATTTACTTTGGTCTTTATCGAAAGAAAAGAGCAGATTCGAGGAGATCAGATAATTGCACATCGGAGTAATTCATTAATTACTCCATTGATGATTAATCAATTCATTATCATACAATTGAGTAATAATAAGTGTTTAATCGTTTGATTGACTGATCAATTATTATTTAATGAAGCAATTGTAAATTAATTAATTAATTAACTAATTAATTGAAAATTTCCGCATTCAGGTGTGTATTCATTGGAGGCGGGCGACTTACTTTGGTCTCTATCCAAAGACAAAAGCAGAGTCAAGGATGATTAATCAATTGATGGACTATTCAATTAAATAATTTATAGACGTGTAAGCCGTCGCGCGACGCCGCCCGCGAATTTGCTTTAAAATTGCGACGGAAAAGAATGTCGAAGTATCCAAAGAATATAAATAATGTACAGGACATCGAATGTAATTGTGATAACCAAATTATATTAACAAAATGTCAACATATTTCAAATTTTGCTTGCAAAGTATATTCGTGAGTTGGCATTGCTTGACTTTATCGAGAGGGTCATGTTTCATCATGAAAATTTTTTGAATGTTATAGTTTGTTCATTTTATAAACAAATTCACAGTTTCGTCACTTACAGGCAGAAGGTAATTGTTTTTTTTTTCTAATCGTCTTCAAATTCCATAAGTGGTGATGTTTAGTGACGAAGACTTGTCAATCGATATTATTTGTTCATGTCATAAACAAATTTATTGAACAAATGCATAGTATGACCATTTATAATTAGAAAGTGATCGTTTCTTATTATTTCCTCCACTTTGAAGACACTTTGAAGGCGATTCGAAAGAAAAACGATCACTTCCTATCTATAAATGGTCAAACCATGCATTTGTTTCTTAAATTTGTTTGTGACATAAACAAATAATATGGATTGACAATTCTTTGTCACTAAATATCACCGTTAATGTAATTGTTATAAACAAATTATATTAACAAAATGTCAACATATTGGAAATTTAGCTTGCAAAGTATATTTGTAAGGTGACATTGCTTGATTGTATCAGCAGGATCATGTTTGGTCGTGAAAATTTGTTGGATGGTATAGTTTTTTAACTTCATAAACAAATTCATTCGATATTATTTGTTTATTGTATAAACAAATTTTATGAACAAATGCATTGTTTGGTCACTTAAATACAGAAAGCAATAGTTTTTTTTCTAATCCTCTTCAAATTACACAAGAGGTGATGTTTATCGACGAAGAATTGTCAATCAATATTATTTGTGTTTGTTATAAACAAATTTTATAAAGAAATGCATACTTTGACCATTTATACATAGAAATTGATCGCTTTTCTTTCTACTCGTCTTCAAATGGCATAAGTGATGACATTTAGTGACAAAGAATTGTCACTCAATATTATATATTTTTTTCTAAACAAATTCTTTGCACAAATGCATAATGTGGTCATTTACAGACAGAGAGTAATAGTTTTTCTCTCTAATCGTCTTCAAATTACAAAAGTTTTGATGTTTAGTGATGACGAATTGTCAATGGATATTGATTTTTTTTATGTCATAATCAAATTTTAAAAACAAATGCACAGTTTGGGCACGTATAGATAGAAAGTGTTCGTTTTTCTTTCTACTCGTCTTAAAATTACATGAGTGGTGATATTTAGTGACAAATACTCGTCGAAGAATTGAAATATTATTTGTTTATATTACAACCAAATTTAAGAGACAAATGCATAGTTTGACCATTTATAGATAGAAGGTGATCGTTTTTTTTCCAATCGTCTTCAAAGTACAACTTGCCAAAGTAGATGACTTTTCAAGCTGAAGAAGACGAAATTTGTAGAAGATATTTGACGTTTCAATCGGAAAAGTTGATATTTCAACACAATATTTACATTGTAAAGTAATAGTTGTATTTTCAACTCAAAAGATTTCAGTTTTAATTTTCTACAAAACAAAAATGCATTTTCAACTTTTAACGTATTATTGTAACTTACAAGTATTGAGTAAAAATAAGAGTATAAACAGCATAAAAATTGAAACTGTAGATTCATTTTTAAGCGAAAGAGCTGAGGAGTTCTCTACAAAACATGTAATGATTCACATTTCAACCGAAAAATATGATAATCTTAAATAAAAGCAGTTTAATTCACCCAAATAGACGCATTTGAAACGAAACAGTTGATTCCTTAAATAAAAAAGATTAATTTTTAACCAAATAGTTGCATTTTTATCCTAAGTATTATTAGATTAAATATTTAAATTAACTCATTCAATTTTTAACAAACTTTCGAGGAAAAAGGGAAAATAATAATCAATGTTAATTTAAAATGAGAAAAATACTTCAATTCTCATGTATTTTATTATTATCTTCAATATTCGAGAATGTGCATATTCAACAAAAAATTGAAATTAAATTTTCAGTGGACAAAATTAATTTTTAACAAAAAAAACATGATTATAGCTCTTTTACTTTTCGAGATATGGTGAACAGAAAAAATTTACAAACACACGGACATTTTTTAAAACTTCATTTTCGAGCTCCCGGGGTCGCATTATATCAAATATATAAAAAAGTATATTCGAGAATTCAGGTAATTAAAAACCCCCATCTATAAGGAAGCAATAATGAATTGATTAATCATGAATGGAGTAATTAATGAATTACTCCGATGTGCAATACTGTTACAATCTCTAAAATTGCGCAAAACATGGATTGATGACATTTTTATTAGCTGATAAAATTTGAAAATGATATAATTGAAAAAAATTAAAAAAAAAAAGGATTAAGAGTCGTGCATAAATTACTTAACCCATTTTCCCAACTTTTTTCCCCCCCCCCCCCCCCTCCCTATGTAACTCTTTTTCCGACAGTTTTTTCCCTGCAGTTTTTCACTATTATGTAGTTCTAAGCTTGACCCCCCTCCCCCCAAAAAGTGTTACGTAATTTATGCACGAGCCCTTAAGAAAATCGGTCAATATTCTCAGTATTGAAGGTAATCTTAAATAAAATGAAAAATTACCAAAACTCCCAACAGAAATTGAACGGGTTAACCGATTTTTTTCTATCTTTTTTTAATCGTCTCGTCATTATGTAATGAACCTAATGCAGCATATTAAAATTCAATTTCTACATATTTTAATAATTATCAATTTCGTTCAAGCGGCTCGAATCGTGTCAGGATGCAACAATGAAAAGGGCGGATGAGTTACGAACGACCCCCTGGGTTCAGCATCCTCGAAAACTGACCCCGTGAATTAGGATAAATTCCCTTTCAAATTCGAAGCGCCTGTTTTCGATTCAACGGGGGTACTTTCCCGGTGGCGGATTCTCGTTTCCAGGCGCAGAAATGAACCACATTTTCGATTAATTAAAAAAAAAAGCAAGACCATTTTTCAGAAAAAAGAGACTGACATGTTGGGCATTATGCCCTTGAGATTATGTGGTTAAAATATTACATCGAACAATTCATCCGTGTAGGAGGAAAATGAGCGCGAGTAATACATGGGCTAAAAGCAAGCCTGACGAAGCGCCTTAATTTACATCTAGATTATAATTTAGATTTCAAACGTATTGTTTCTATACCTTTTCATGGTAGTTTGTCTTTTGAAGTCAATATGTAGGTGAGACCTACATGCAGGTAGCGGAAATGTTCTTTATTGAGAATGAGGGTAATAATTGTTCAAATATAAAAACTGATCTGAATAATTTAAGTCCATTATACAACGTAATACCAGATTCTTTAATTTAAGATCCAATTTTTTTCCTGTACAGGGATTTGGCGAAGGAAACTGCACAATGATACTGCAAGGGAACCTATATACAAGCTAACCCGTAAATAGTCCCGTACAGGTTTCTTTAAAGAGTCAATTGAGGTGTGGGTTCATGCATAGGACCATGTTTCGAATCCTATACATGAACCTGCACAGGAACTAGTCCGCGAGGGTTCGCTGGCGGCTTGGCTCTCTCGATAGTGATTTGGTTCTTCAAGGGAATAAAAGGAAGGCAAGTTCATAGCTGTAAGCGACATCAGTTTTCGCAATGGCTTTTTGTAAAGGACCCTATACGTGTTTCTGTACAGGATCCTTCCAAAAGTTCCTTTGACGGCTTTCTGTAAAGGATCCTATACACGTCTCTGTAAAGGCACCTGTACAGGGTCATTCAAAGGTTCCTTTGTCGTCAAGATTACCTGCACAGGTTCGTGTGCAGCTTCGTGTTCAGGAACATGTACAGGATCCACCGAGGTTCCTGCACAGGAATTTTCAGCTGAGAATCTCAAAACACTCTGATAACATCAATAGGGAGAATGGATATAATGCCAATCTGATTTGGCTTTCCGTCCTTCCGGATGTTTTGAATGACTTGATTGGCCAATCAAGTTCCACCAGTCCCCACCATGGGGCGCTCTAGCCAATCACAGGAATAGTAGAGAATACATATATAAGAACAACATAACCTGAAATTCAGTTTCAGGTCAGCCCTGAAGAAGTGAACTGCAATGTTCACGAAGCACTGGCAAGATTCATAGTTTCGCAAACGGTTGAATTCCGAAAGATCTTTAAATTTCAAATTTATTGTAATGACTCATCGTGAAAGGATTAAATCTATTAATATAAAAATTAGTAAATTAAAAAAAAAACATTGGGTTGAAGTTAGAATGTTTTGAAAGTGCACAAATTACACGTTTGTTTTTGGATTGGATCAGTTGATTTTTTTTTAAACAATTGGAAGTGTACTGTCAGAAATTTCTGCAGCTGAAATGGAAAGAATATGCAGTTATTTTGTTATTATACTTGACAGCTTTTTATGATATGTAAGGTGTGAGAAACGCTGAAAACAAAAATCCTAATTTTAATATAACGAAAAAAATGTCAAAATGTCAGAATAGAAATCCTAATTAACAAGTGAATTTTACATTGAACCGATGGTTCTAAAAATAGAAAAAAATCTGTGATCTTGTCTGCCCATAAAATATCATATGTGACAGACATTACTCAACAAACTGATTTGTTAATCATCACTTTCATTATTCATAACATCCTTCATAAACGAATCCTACTAATTTATTTTCTTCCTGTAAATAATAAGATTCGGAACAATGAATGTTCACTCAGTTCTCTTGGTGAATATCAAATGTCATTTCACCTTTTCAGACTTTTTCGAAATTTTTCTACTAGAACCATATCTCCCTGAATTAACAATTGCATTTTCAGTGTAAAAAGTGGTCCGAAATTTGAAAAAAATTGGCGCTTGTCTATATGTTCAACATTTCCATTAATAAAAACATGCTGTGATAGCAACAAAATTTTATTATTCGATGATAATAAGTTGATTGAACTCATTATAATTAAATAATGAAATTTGAATATATATATATATATATATATATATAATAAGTTCAGTGAATTTATTATAATCGAATAATTAGATTTTTTCTATCAGAGAATGCCTTAATTAATGGAAATGTTGTACATACAGACAAGTGCGTGTTGATTACTATATGTCACTGTCACATATCATATTTTATATGCAGACGAGATCACAGAACTTTCCCGATTTTCAGAACCATCGGTTCATTGTAAAATTCAATCGTTAATTAGGATTTATATCACTGTTGTTGCACAAATTCATCAGAAAATGTATTAAAAGAAACACCTATTTCGTGTCATAACTGAAAAGAAAAAACTGACATATTTTACATTGTTTCATGATGTTTGATGTCGAATGTGAGTGCGATAAACATAAATAATTGTCTATCAAGGAGCAGCAAATGATACATAAATTAAAAACAAACTGTAAAAATTGTGCAAATAATGTTTCAAATCCGTTTTATTATGTGCAAAAAGTCACAAGTAGTTCTATCAATTAAATATGCCAAACAGGGTGACAATTGCTGCATTTAGTGAATAATTGGGATGAATTTGTATAAACAAATCGCTCCATTATAAATAGTTTGTTAGGGCGGGTCCTGAACAAAATCTAATTTTGCATCTAACATGAAAATCTATCTTACAACATAGGTCTTGTTAAAATTCTCGGATACGTTTTTTGGGTATTTGATTACGAAAAATCAGTTTTCAATTATTTATGACAAAAATTTTTTTTTTAATCCTCGAACTATGAAAACTCAATCAAAATTGAACCAGACACGATCTCTTGGAATTTAGTTGAATTATATTTAAAATTGAAGAAGTTATACAGCATTCCATGAGCTTTATGAACAAGCCGCAGACGAAGAGAATAAAGCGATATTAAGACCAACCGCAGAAAGCAGGCACCTCCTGAGAGATGATCACGATTTCAGGACGAGAAGGAACATTAACATTCAGGTACCTCCTAAGCTCCAAGACCTGTCGAAGCTGCTGACAATCTAGCAGCATATTGTTGATGAAATACGGGTGTTATCTAACGCAAGGAGGAGAATACATAAGAAGGAGGGATGTGTCAGAGAGAATCAACAGTTTCTCGCTAACCCATCGCGCCTCTTCAGCGATCTTCGTGTTTCTGTAAAAAATCCACCCAAGCCTAACTAGGTAGAGACTTTTAGGAATGAGGTATACAAGATCCCGAAAATGCTGGAGTTGAAAAAAGATACTGATAATATCATCCGCTTCAAGAAGTCTTGCAGAAACCTCATGACATCTGAGGAGGAATGTCCATCAATAACTGCCGAAGAGATCAATAATGCACATAGGGGCACGAAGAACTTTCCCGCTGCATGACGAGATGGTATCAAGAACTTCTGGTGGAAGAAGCTTACTTCTACACACCAACATCTGGCAAGCATATTGACATCATATTTCAAGTCAGAAACGCCCATTCCGCAGTGGCTGATGTTAGGATACACTATACTCCTGCCGAAAAAAGGCAACTTGTTCAACCCAGAGAATTACAGGCCAATAACTTGTTTGAACATAGACTGTAATAAGATCTTTACAGCTATCCTAAACGACAGAATTGTTCGAAGAATTGAGCCTTTGTGAAGAGAGATGCATGAACAACGTAGTTCGAAAAAAGGTGTAGCGAATCGCCCAGAGAACCTGCTCATTGACAGTTGCGTCTGCAAAGACGCAGCAGCCCATCAGCGCGTCCTGTCAATGGCCTGGATTGACTACCGGAAAGCTTTCAATTCAATAACCTCTCATAGACTTATCATCTGGAAAACTAGATTTACTATCTTATCTGGGAATCGTCGTGTGACAACGAACAACGACACCTTGCAGAGAAGCGTCTTTCAGAGCGATACAATGAGCCCTCTGCTCTTTTGCATCACACTTCTTCCTCTATCTCTCGCACTACGCAACTCTCCTGGATACCTCTGCGGTGACACTAATCATCGCGAGCATAAGGTCACTCATATATTTTATATGGATGACCTGAAGATCTATGCTTCTTGTGCGAGCAAACTTCAACTTGCTTTAATATATCGTCAAGGATTCTCCTTTAGATTGGACAAGTGTGCCAAGATTAATCTGAAGAAAGGAAAGATTACTGACGTTCCCGTTGATCCCGAGCTTGTCAATATAAGTGTTATTAGACATCTTGACACTGAAGAGACCTTTACATACCTGGGCGTGCCTCAAAGTCGCATGCAGGACATAACAACAGTTATGGAGTCTGTCCGAAGCTGATACAAGCATGTTCTTCAACAGATTTGGTCTTCAAATCTGTCGCCGTTGAATGAGGTATCTGCGACTGACATTTTTCCGTCCCGGTTCTACACTACTCGTTTGGGGTGGTTCAATACACGAAGAAACAGCTCACGGCCCTTGATATCGCCACGCGCAAGATCATGCAAATGCATGAGAGCTTGCATATCAATTCGTCTGTTCCACGATTATACATCTCACGCCGTCAAGGCGGACGCGGACGCGGACTTCTGAATCTCCAATGTCTTCATAAACAAATTCATCTTAGTTCAGCTTACATCATTGCAAATGCCAGATATCCTCTCCTAAATATGGTCAGGAAACACGAAACGATTGACGAAGGAGCAGTCGTTTACAAAGCCTGAATTTTAACATCAGAAGGGAGGAGAGTGTATTACTTCATCTAGATGCCTCACTTCTAAAAGCCGAAGTAAAGAAAGCAGAGGTTGGAAAATTCTGTCAACAGCTACTCGTCAAGAACATGCAGGGAAACTTTTACAGAATTAGAAAATCAGTTCTTGTCGAAGGAGAAAACTTTTGCTTTCCTTAGATCATCAGGACTTAATTCGGGTACAGAGAATTTCATTTTCGCATGCCAGGACGGTGTCATTTCCACCTTAGTATACCGTGAGCGCATTTTACGTCAAGAAGTTCCGACTGATAGGTGCAGAGCATGTCATGCACACGCTGAGTACCTAGAACACATACTATCCAGATGTCCCACTCGCGTGGGAACGACGCACAGTGGGAGGAGAATGGGTTGTCGCGTTCAAAAATCCGTCTACAACGCATTTCGCAACCAAATCAGACAAACCAAAGTGCAAAATATTTGGAAAGGGTTCTACTTTAGCGCATCACTGCCACAAACAATCGATCCATTTGATCATCAATCATGTACCTGAATAGTCGGATTCATGTAGTACTTCTAACCTATATCCCCATCTTGCCTTTCTTCAGATTAATTTTGGAACACTTGTCCATACCAAAGTCCGTCCCAATCTCTCCTGTGTAATTCTTGACGATATTTATAGCAGTTTGAAATTTGCTTTTACCAGAGGAATAGATCTTTAGGTCATCCATATAAAATGCATGAGTGACCTTATGCTCGCGCTGATTAGTGTCGCCAAGGAGGTATCCAGAAGAATTTCTTAGTGCGAGAGATAGAGGCATAACGTTGTTCGTTGTCGCACGATAATTTCACGATAATTATATAGTAGATCTAGTTTTCCAAACAGGCATCAATCTCTCTATGCATCTCACTATGTGTTGATGCATCTTCACGCTTTCCAACAGACAGATGATAAGTCTATGAGAGGTTGAATTGAAAGCTTTCCGGTGTTAAATCCAGGCCATTGACAGGGCGCGCTGATGGGCTGCAGCGCCTTTACAGACACACCTGTCACTCAGCAGGTTCTCTCGACAGTCTGCTACACCTTTTTTCGAGCCACGTTGTTCGTACATTTTTCGCCACACAGGCTCAATTCGTCGAACAATCCTGTTGTTTATGACAACTGTAAAGATCTTATACAGTGTGTTCAAACAAGTTATTAGCCTGTCATTCTCTGGGTTAGACAAGTTGCCTCGTTTCGGCAGGAGTATAGTGCGTTCTAACACCAGCCACTGCAGAGTGGGCGTCTCCGACTTCGAATATGAGGTAATATGACGGCTAATTGTTGGTGAGTAAAAGTGAACTACTTTCACCAGGAGTTCTTGATACAATCTGGTCCAGCAGCAGAAGAGTTCTTCGTGTCTCTAAGTGCTTTTCTTACCTCTTTGGCAGTGATTGATGGACATTCCTCCTCAGATTTTATGAGGTTGTCGCAAAACTCCTTAAGGCGGATGATATTGTCAGTATCTTCTTTCAACTTTAGTATTTCGGTATCTTGTATACCTCTCTCCAAAAAGTCTCTACCTCCTTGGGATTGGGTCGGTTCTTTACAGAAACAGGGAGATTGTTGCAGGGGCACAATGGGTCAGCGGGAAACTGTTGATTCTCCCTAATCCACCTCTCTCTCTTCTGTATTCTCCTCCTTGCGTCAGATAACAGTCGCATTTTGTCAACAATATGCTGCATGATTGCCAGCAGCTCTAAATTGTTCAGTGTGTGATTAAAGGTCCTTAGTCCTTGGGCGAAATTTCGAACCCTTTTCGTGAACCGTCTACCAGATGTTATGTGGTCAATCACACATCGAACATGGGACGCATTCTCTCTTGCCCATCCAATCTTCTTGATCAGTTGATGCAAGCCCCTTTTGGTCTTTTGATTCATCGTCGGTTTAAGCTTTCGATTTTAATCAGCCAAAGCTCTCGCAGCACCATTAACTGAACAATTGATGGTCCAGAGGCCAGACTCTTGCGAGATATCTCCACGAACAGAGGCATCTATTTCAGCCAGATCGTGGGGCTTAGGAGTTACTTGCATTTTAATGTTTCTCCTCATCCTGAAATCACGATAATCTCTCAGAAGGTGCCTGCTTTCCGTGGTTGGTCTTAATGGTGCTTCCGCATCTTCTTCTGCAGCTTAATCAAGCAGCAGTTGGGGAAGTGCTCCGCGTACATATCCATTTTTCCGGAGGTAGTCGACTTGATTTCGCAAAGACTGATGCGAAATTTGCTGAAGCTCTAGGTGTTTCTAGTACCACAGAATATGCATACGACAACTTTTTGGTGTTTTGATGGTGTCATTGTTGTTTCCACGAGCAGGTAGGGAACGGGTTCGTCCATCTTTATTGAGCCCCACGTGCAAGGATAAGGCTGCATACTCTAAGAGGTCGCCCGGTATCCCATAGTCACCGTTGAAGACGGCTCACCCAGGTACCATTCAGCTTTCGGCACAGTTGTTACACCTCCGCTTAGGGGTTATTCCTTCGGGACCATCCCCGGAAAATTGTCCGCGACTGCCTATTAATTATTGTAACCATATTGTGCAAAAAACCTTGGTACAGGGACCCTCCGTCCGCAACTCGAGGACGCGTTCGGTGGCTTTGCCATAGGTTGTCATATTTTTGTCTAGAATTTTGGACACTTTGTCATATATATATTTTCATTTAAGAAAAAGGGTTCAGCAACCACCGCAGGGTCCCACTGAGAGCAACTGCCATCTGAAAAAAATGACACCAGCTCCCAGTAGAACCGCGGTAAAATATATATTATGTATATATATATTTTTTTCCTCTTAAGAAAACTTTGTTTTCAGATTCAAAAACTTCTCCCACGTATAGAAATACTCGAGGAACTTTATCAAGAAAAATTCGAAAACAGAAAGAGCTTGGAGTGCAAGATAATGGAAACCAAAGTTTCTTTTATGAAGTCGAAAATACTGAACAAAATTGGTTGGATATGAAGATTGACTTTAAATTGGATGAACATGTTTTAAAGAAAATGAACAGGAAATTTGCCAGGGGATCTTTTTCGGCAAATAAAAAGTACTGCGATAAAGTGGATGAGATGGTGGAATTAGTGGATTTATTTGCAACTGTTGCTGAATTAGCAGAGCTTCCAATTCCAGTTTGTCCAGGGTCAGAAGCTCAGAAAGTAAATCTCTGCACCGAAGGTCTTTCTGTTTTGCCCCTTGTAAGGGCTGCACAGCAATACAAGGTGATTACAGCTAAAATGAATGAACATGAAAAATACTTTTTCACAAATAGAAACTATTCATGGCTGACCGTGTGAACGGAACTGTCACGCAACGGCGTCCCTATTGGAAAATCCTGTACGGGAAACCATAACTATTCCTGTACGTGTTCCTTTGCTAGAACGTGTACCAGATCTAGTACAAGAAACGTTAATAGGTCAGCATAAGAAATTGAGATACGAACCTGTACACAAGCATGTACAGGAACATGCAGGGAATGAGGGAACCCTTACGGGAACGTGTATACGTCCTAAGTGGCGACGAATGGACATGTAGGGGATCCTGTAAAGAATCTAGCACGGTTTCCGCTGTATCGGCAAAATTTGTATATAATAAATTTAATGATGTCTAGGAACATAGATAAATATATTTAATACGTTGCCTCTCTTTACATCCTTGCAGATTCAACTCACTAGCGAGAGAGCTAGGTCGCAGTGCACCCTGGTGGATTAATTCTTATACGGTTCCTATACAGGATTCCGTCCAAAATCCTCTACAGAATCCTGTATAGGAACCCTAGTGGAACTAATCCGCTAGGGTGCTCTAGGGCTTAGCTCTTTTGCTAGTAATTTGTATCTTTGAGGTTATAAAAAAAGCAAGATATTAAAGATAATTATCCATGTTCCTTCACATCATCGAATTGATTAAAATAAAATTCTGCTGATACGGAGGAAATCGTGCTAGATTCTTTACAGGATCCCCGACATGTTCATTCATGGCCACTTAGGACGTATACACGTTCCCTCGTTTCCTGCATGTTCCTGTACATGCTTGTTTACAAGTTTTTGTCTCGATTTCTTATGATGACCCTGTAACGTTCCTTGTGTTAGATCTGGTCCTAGTTCTAGCAAAGGAACACGTACGAGAATAGTTACTAACCGTATGACCGTAAAGTGACCACATAGTGACCGGTCCACCGGACCCACAAGGGCATATTTTCGTCCTTTTTCATATTTATTCAGAATTTCACATCGAACTCAAGACTCTTTTTATCTCTTCACAAATTTATATTTATGTATTTGTATTTATTCATGTGTTGAAAAATTCGGAATTAAAAGCTGTGTGCGCAACTCGACGTGCATTATTGGGCGTCGGGTTTCCGCAAACAGATTTTGTAATTTGTAATTTTTAACAGATGGATAAATACAAATAAACAAATAAAAATGTCTAAAAAGATCAAAATATCAAAACTCGCTTTACGGTCACGAAATTGCAAAACAGTTCCGTTCAAGAGGTGGGCTAGGGAATTAGAAGCAATAACTACACAAAAAGTAATTGAAAATCAAATTGTTTTTACAGATAATACCCTGGAAAAAGGCAGCATTCAGTCAATATCCTAGACCTGGGATGGAACCCACATCAAATCCAAATAGCGATAAACCTCGGCTCAAACAAATCAATATTATGGGTTACACTTTACGATCAAAAAGATTTCGCTACACGGCCTGGATTTCTTTCTCGCCTGATGCAATTAAGCCAAATTGGGGTAACGGAAATCTTGTATAACGATAAACTTTGGTATAAAGTGAAAATAAGGAAATTAAGTATTTTGTTTTAAGCTACAAATATTCTGTTTTGAATTAGGTTCTTCAAAGCTGAAAAAGATTTTTCATCGCGCATGCACGGAATATGCCATATTTCACATCTGTTTTCCGTGCGCATTGTGACATATTGAGCATGCCGTGCGAACAGCGTGCGTTATACAATAATCGCACGCTGCTCCGTGTTTTAGAAGAAATATCGCACGTTCCACCGTGTTTTAGTAAGAAAAATCACACGCTTCGCCGTGTTTTCACGAAACAAACGCAACTAACCTTCTACTAACTTCAACGTTATCATCTTCAAAATGTCAACAACAGTTTGTTTTGTGTCGTGGATGCAAGAAGTAAGTATAAAGTAAGTATAATATGAATATTCCCCTCCAAGGACGAGAACTTTTTTTTTCAAATTCATAATATTAATATTATCATTAAACTAAACAAATCATGTTTTTATTTCATTTAATTTCTCATGTGACGTATACGTCACACTAGTCCTTGGAGGGTTTATGCCCACACCAGGTTTCAGGATAGGTGCGTTTGTTTCGAGAAAACACGGCCAATTCTCCATCGGCACCTGAAATTATCTTTTTGATTGGGGTGTTTTTCCTCTCGGGGGGCTCCGCCCCCCGAACCCCCCGAGGCCCCCCCCCACCCACGATATTCCGCACTCGCTTCGCCCGTGCGGATAAAATACGGAAAATGCATATTCCTCACATTCGTGATGAAAAATAGTGTGTGCAACTCGTGTGGTATAGTTGCATGTTCCGCCACTTGGGCGCCCGCGTGCGCAATATGCAACTATACCCCACTCGTTACACAATGTACTATTGCGTTCTCGCACATGTTATGCACAATTTTATGGAACACTTATCTTCGATTTGAATGAAAATGGGAGCTTGATTTTAGATTTAGTTTTTAACTTGAAGCCATGTCATACCTACCCGATTCCTATTTTACCAAGATTTTTTCAAACAATTAACTTACGTTCACACGACATGAGATATCGAGTTGAAAATTTTTGCAATTAAATAAAAGGCGCTAATGAACTTTTGTATCGCTCTAAGTTAATAAATAGAAAAAAAATGTTCTCAAAAATGATTTTTCTTTTTGTGAGTGTAAAAATTCTAAGACGGAATATGTATATAGTTTCGGAAGTTCATCATAAATAATGTTTTCTTTTAGTTTCTAAGGATTCAATTAATATCTTAAATTTATAAAGCTCAACAAATTGAATTAAAAGATATTCTTCAATATATTAACACAAACGATTAGTTCAATAATTAAATAAAACTGAAAACATAATAATTCATTTCTTGAATTTGGCTCTAAAGTCCATGAATTTGAATCATAATTCAAACCTAATTTTATTCGGTCCTATACTTAAAATTCAGTGCATATGTATGTAGGTAATGTTAATCTGGGTACAAACTACTTGAATTTCCACTAGAAAAAATCAATTTTGAACCAAATAGTTGAATTTTGAACTGAAAAAGGTAAATTCTCAACCAAAAATGGAATAGTAGAATTTTCAGTTCTTCTTCATTCATAATGTGTCCCCTAAGGGTTTACATGACTTCTATTTCTTACAATAGTTCCTTCTACATGTTTTATAAGATCTTATCCTTACTATTTACAGATATTAACGGAAAATCTTATATCTATATCCTTATTTCTATTTTCGACAATATTGCAATTTGGGACGTGTGAGCGAACGAGTTAGCAAGTGATCAAAAGCCAGAGAGAGAGAGAGAGAGAGAGCGGTGACGCAAATACATCTTAATTTACTTATGCAATTACATACACAGTACTACAAATCTCCTCCTTCATTGACTCTTCCCTCAAACCATCCTCCCCTAGAATCTTTACCACATTCTCTTGCCAGCTTCCTTTATCTTCCATTCCTCTCCTACATCCTTCCCATACATGCTGCCATGTTTCCTCTTCCCATTCACAGATTCTGCACTTCCAGTTATCTTTCTTTTCCCAATACATAATTGACTTTACCACGATTCCCAATCTGAATCTTGCTATTCTGGTCCATCGTCTATCTCCGCATCCCTTTTCTAAATACTTTGGTATTCCTTCCTCTTTTATCATCGCATACCATTTATTATATTTTGATTCCTCAATCATCCCCATCTTTCTATTAATTGTCTTTTTCTCTCCCTTTTTTCCACTTCTTCATAGTTTACTCCAGTCCCGTCTTCTATATCTCTAGCCTTGAAGAACTCCCTCCCCTCTTCCTCCCATCTCCTTAATTCCATCGCCCTCCCTCTCCTTTCTTCTACCTCCATCAAACACTTTGCTCCATAACCTAATACCGGCCATACCAGCGTATCAAATAACCACATTCTCCTTCTCCAATTTTTTTCAAACCTTTTTTTCCCCATTCCCCATATCCTCCATTTGCTTGCGAGGTATATCCCAAATACTTGAACTCTTTTACTTCTTCTAATTTTATTCCCTTCCATCTCCCCGTCCATTATTTCTTTCTTCCCCCTGCTTTTCCAAGCCCGCCATCCACTCTTCATCCTCTGCCATCAACACTATATCGTCTGCGTAAGCCAGTGTATATGTTTTCGTACCATATCTGAACTCCTCCCCACCCTTTTTCCTTCATTTCATCTTCCAAGTCTGATTAATATATTAAATAAAAGTGGGCTCAGAGGACATCCTTGCCTTACGCCTCTCACCAACCAGAAACTATCTCCTACTTGCTCTCCTACCTTTACCTTGCTTTTTGTCTCTCTAAAAATTGCTGATACTCTCTTTATTATTCCATCTCGTATCCCCTTTTTCACCATAATTTTTTCTTTCTCGCCTCGGTCTAATGAGTCAAAAGCCGCCTTTAGGTCCACGAACACTGCTATCGTTGCCACTTTCTCTCGCTTAATCCTCTTATTTACTAAATAGTTAAGAACGTATATATTGTCAATGACCACCATCCCTTTTTCAAACCCTGTCTGATTCGGTGGCTCTATCTTTTTCTCCACAAATTCTTTTTTTAACCTCTCCGACAAAACAGTCACATATACTTTATATAGTGGACTTGCATGTTGGTGGCGGAAGTGAGAACGTGTTGAGTGACAGGTGGTGAGAGGATTTTACGGAATTTGTGTGGAAGGTGTGAGTGGAGTGTGAGGGTGGAAGCCGAGGAGGTGAGTAGGGTTGTGTGGGGTGAATTGGGGAGATGGAAAGTAATTTTGAGCGTAGGTGTGAGGTGGGATTTAAGTAGATTGAGAAAGTGAGGTTAGGTTAGCAAGGAATCGGGAGAGTCAGCAGTCTTAGGCCTTCGAGGGTCAGGGGTGGTTCTCGAAAAGTTGTGGGATGTTAAGTAAGAGAAAGGAGTGTCTGCAGGGGCGGCGAGGAATTGAAAAAAAGCAAAGTGAAAAAGAAAAATAAAGGGAAAATTTGGCGAAGGGTACTGCATAAAGAGGCCCCAGTTACCGGCGGCAGAGCGGTAGGTGGGCAGCGAGAGTGCTGGCAGTGCTGGTAGCGAAATTGACGGTGAGGAAATTTTCCACGTGCCACGATGGCCAACAGCGCGTGGTTCGGTGTCTAGTGGCGCGTCGGGGAGGGAGAAAGCGGGACGGTGGGAACGAAGGGAGAAAGCGTCGAGCGCAAGTGACGGGGAGGATCTATTGAAGAGGAAGGGAGACAGCTGAGATAGTCCGGATAGAAGCGAAGTAGAGAGTCCGATTAAGAAAAGCGGAAGAACACATAGCTGAGGATAAGGGCAATGGAATTGAGAATGGAGAGAAATGAGAAGGCAGACAGGAGGAATAATATTGTTTAAAGGAAGGTTGAAGCTAAGGAGCGGGGAAGAAAGGGAGGGCGTGGAAGCACTGCTACAGAGCATAGAGTGGGTTAAAGGCATGGTAGGGAAAGTTAAGTTGGAGGGGAGAAAGGACAAGGAAATGGCGGTTGTGGAGTTGGAGAGCTGGGAAGAAAAGTTGGGGGTAATGCGAAATAAGAATAGGATGGAGGATAAGAGAGTTTTGATCGATCACAATTTAACGAGAAAGGAAAGGGATGTGCAAAGAATTCTGAACGACAGGGCTAGGAAGGAGAGGAGTACAGGGAGATCGGCGAAGGTAGGATATCGGAAAATTAGAGTAGACGAGGAAATGTGGGTGTGGGATGAGGAGAAAGAGGTGTTGAAGGAAGTGCAGGGGAATTTGGTTCGTAGGAAGTAGGGGGGTGGGGGTAATGCAGGATAGAGGAGTAGTGAAGGTGCTGTACTGGAACGCGGATAAAAAAGAAGGATGAGGAGTTCTGGAGGTATATCCAGGAATTTGATGTTGTGGGACTGGTAGAGATGTTGGTAGAAAGAAAGGAATGGGATAGAATAGAGCCGAAGCTACCAAGGAGGTATAGGTGGAGACTCCAGGAGGCGGTCAGAGTAAAGAAGAAAGGAAGGGCTAGTGGGGGAATTATAACGGAAGACTTGCTAGGCGAAAGAGAGGAGGGTATGGTGTTACTGGGTGAGGATTTTAATGCAAGGATGCGGAGGGAAGGGGGCCTTTACAGGGAAAGGGAGAGCTTCGGAAGGAAATCGAAGAATAAGATAATAAAGAAGGAGGGGGAGATTCTAAGGGACTGGATGGAGGAAAGAGGCTGGGTGGTGGCGAATGTTATGGCAACTGGGGACGAAGAGGGAGAATACACATATGTAAGTAAGTTGGGGGTATCTGTGATAGACTATGTGGTCATGAATATGCAAGGATGGGAGGAGATGGGAAAATCCGCAGTAGAGGGGAGGGTGGAATCAGACCATCAGCCATTTAGTCTATGCATAGGAGGAGAGGATGGCGGAAGACAAGGCGGGGAAGAAGTTTGGATAGGGGAGAGGGTGACCTGGACAAGGGAAGCGATAGAGAAGTATCAGGAGCAGCTAGAAAAGGTACGCTTTGAAGGGGAGTCGATGGAAGAGATATGGGAGGATCTGAAAAAGAAGATGAAAGGTTGTGTGCAAAAGAAGGTATTTAGAAAGAAGAAGAAAGGAATGGTGAAGCCGTGGTGGGATAGAGAATGTAAAAAGATGAAAAGAAATGTGAAGAGAAAGCACAAGAAGTGGAAAGAAGGTAATGCAAAAAGGGAGGAGTACGTAGAAATGAGGAAGGGGTTT
>CAKNXH010054347.1:0-16128 GCA_932178445.1 Andricus quercusramuli
ATGGCAACCCCAATTTTTTATCACAGATTCAGATTCTCCTGTACGAAATACGTAAGTGTTATTCGGAAAATTTGTTTCGATTCACGATAGATGGCGCTGCAATTGCGAAAAACGAAATTGTTGACACTACTTTTAGCTCTACTACGTCCGCGTCGTTATTCCTGGGTAGAGCTAAAAGTAGTGTCAACAATTTCATTTTTCGTAATTGCAGCGCCATCTATCGCGAATCGAAACAAATTTTCCGAATAAAACTTACGTATTTCGTAAAGGAGAATCTGAATCTGTGATAAAAAATTGGGGTTGCCATTTGAAATTACTAGGTTACCCCCACCCCTGCCTCCTGTGGGGGTGGGGGTCGGGTAAATTTTAACAAATCTTTTTCCCCCCTCAAAAATAAAAAGTTTTTATTCCAGACATTTTTCATTAGGATGCGTATTTTTTGAGATATTTCGTTGTCTCAAGTTAAAAAAAAACACCCTGTATATACAGGGTGTCCTATTACTCAAAAAATATTTTTGTATTTTTAAATTCTAACAAAAAAATGGCTTCGAAAATAATCATAAAATTTTTTTTCTAAAGTTAATAATTACCGACTTATTAACAATTGAAGATTAACCAGTCAGAAGCGCGCGTTAGAAGGTCGACAGTCCATGTGCCATCGACAAGAGTATGTGCATAAACAAGTTCAGTTCGTATAATTTTTTCTCCGTTCGCTTTTCCAGTAGGTTGTGACTCTCTGGTGTAACTTGACACGTCAACGAGATACAAAAATTGAAAAAAATAATTTCCACAATTAACCAAATTCGACAACATTCTCATGAACTCTGTAAATTGCCTTGAATTTTGAAGAATTTTCAAAAACTCTGTGGAATTCTCCTAAGTCTATACATAATTCTTTTGATTCCAGCAGAATTCTGTCGCATTCAGTGAAATTCTCTTGAATTATGTAACATTCTCTTTAATTCATTAGTATTCTTTTAAGTTTGGCAGAACTCTCTTCAACTCAGCAGAATTCTCTCACGTTCGGCAGAATTCTCTTTAGATGAACAGCATTCTCTTGAATAATGCAGAATTCTCCTGAATTTAGTAGAATTCTCTTAAAATATGTAAAATTCTCTTAAACTTTGTTTAATTCTCTTTAATTCAGTAGAATTCCCTAGGTTTGGCAGAATTCTCTTGAGTTTAGTCCTACCTACTGGAAAAGCGAACGGAGGAGAAATTATACGAACTGAAGTTGTTTATGCATGCACTCTTTTTGATGGCACATGGACTGTTGACCTTCTAACGCGTGCTTCTGTTTGGTTAATCTTTAATTGTTAATTACTCGGTATTTATTAACTTTAGCAAAATTTTTTCATAATTATTTTCGACGCCATTTTTTTGGTTAGAATTAAAAAATACAACAATGTTTTTTGAGTACTGGGACACGCTGTATAATAATAATAATGATAATTAAAATAATTTTTAAGGCAATTGCGACATGAATGGAGAAGGCTGTCATCCTAGGGTCTCTCTGTGTTCTCAAGACATGGATTTGACCTTGAACCTCATTTTCAAGGTCATTTTGAGTTTAGATTAGGTTTTTTAAATGGGAAGCCCTATTTATTTGACCTTTACAGGTCAAATAAAGGTCAAAGTACGCTATCATAGGACCTCGTAGGAATCTCGCAAAATTAGTAAAAAAATTAACCAAGGCATACCCTGGGTAAGCCTGCCTAATCAACCTCACGAATGTGACATTAAAATGGCATTGGAAATAGGGGTCAAGGTCAAATTCAAGGTCACATTGTTTAATTTTTTCTCTAATTCTGCGAGATTCCTACAAGGTCTTATGACAGCGTACTTTGACCTTTATTTGACCTGTAAAGGTCACGTTAACTCTTGACCTAAACACATACTCGAATGTAACATTTCCCGCTCTTTTTGATTCTGGCCACCCCAAACTTGAAATATTAATAACTTTTACCATTTTTACCGTCAAACTGCTTTTGCAGTTTCAAACTATAAAGCTCAAGTTTAGGAAGCCGCTGTGGACTACATTATTAAACAAGATTTGAAGGATTTTTCTCATTTTTTTCGAAAGTAATTTCTCAAATGTAAATCATTAGAAGAATAAGGTACATATTACAGTAAATCAAAAAAAAAAAAAATTAATGGCAACATTAAAGAAGGTAAATAAAATATATTTAAAGTTCAGGCATTAGATATAATTTTTTTCATATGTCATTAACAGATTTGTAATCAACATGGAAAGCTAGCCCAAATTAAAATAAAAGAAATCTTGATATGTCAGTTTGTTGTTGAGATATTAAAACTCTTTGCAATCTGAACACGGAAATTCAATTAAGGCACGAGCGCCTGGCATGCGAGAGCGGCTTGCCCCACTCCTCCAAATTATAAAGAATAAAATTAAAATGCATCACCTTGTAAGTTTCGTGAAAATTAGTGGAACTTTTCTTCTATACTTAGTACAAACTTCAGTTATTTCCTTTGTTATGAGAAAAATACTGGTACAACTCTTGCAGAGTAAAATCACCTATTATGGTTGATATCCTGGTGTCTAAACATGTAGAAATTCTGTTGTAAAATATGCAAATTTTCAATAACAAATGAATTTTTGAGATTTCTGTCAATTGAAATTTCTGCTCGATGAAAACCTACCATTTTTTAGATGCCAAATAAGTGCCAAGCTCTACAAGTTCTATTTAGTTCTATTCAGTCTAGCCTCATAAATTTTATCAACATTACGAAAGAACATCATATGAAAATCTGAAAAATTAACTGTACAACTATAACCGTCTAATAATATTATTTGCTAAAACTCGCTTTCAAAATCTCAAATGATGTGTTAAAATATTTAATTTGGTTAACTTACAAAATCAAAAGATAATAATGGTTCTCGCCCTACAAAAAGCGTAGGATTAAAACGTATTCAAAAGTATTGTACTTTGAATACCAACTTGTTGCAAAGCAGATTTCATGTCATCATCTCGTAAATGCAATTCCATACTTTGCCCTCGCATATTTTCTGCTTTCGCATACAATCTCATTCAACAGAATTAAGGCAACTTTTGTTTCGCATTTAATTGCATTTTGCAGAATGGAAATATATCTTAACGTTTGCATTAACATGTATTGAACGCAAAATCTCTCACTTTGCATTCAGACGTGTTCAAGATTTAGACGTTATATGTGAACTCTTGCATTAAAAAGTATTGGGCTTCCGTCCAATGCGAGGTTTTCGCAAAGCAGATTTCCAGAGAACATCTGGTGAACACGAAGCAATACTTTTTAATCCGCTGTCTTTTTAAGGATCTTCTCGAATAAATCTGTTCCTTTTGCAGAGAAATCACAAGGATGCATTAAGATATTCTGATCTAGTTTCAAGTCGTGTTCAACCACCACCAGATGTGCCGGGTGGGCCATATCATAGGACTACAAAAATATATTATTATACCAGAGATGCAAGACGTGAAGTTGAACCGCCTCTAGTCATCGCTTCTGCTTTTACGAAACAGATAGATGCAGGGTAATTAACAATATTAACTTCTTACGTGAGTGTCGGGTGTCCAGCAGGGTGGGCCAATTTTTTTAGTACTTCATTATCTTTTTCTACATGTAAAAATGGGTCTCCGTGATTTTTTGTTAGATTTTTAAAACATTTTTTGTGCGCTGATTACGATTCCAATATTCATTTTCCTTGAAAACATCGGAAACCTGGTTTTATTTGACTTTAAAGTTATCTTATACTCGTAAGTAGAGCAATTCAAATGAAACCATGTTCCAAGCAATAATCAAATATTTTTTCTATTTTATCATAATGAAAAAGCAAAGTGTTAAGAAAATGATCACCATAATATTTAAAAAAAAGGAAAGGCTAACACCCAAGATCGAATTCACAGCTAGTTTAACATTGCTTTAACATGCAATGTACTAGTCGTAAAATCAAACCAAAAAATGGCTCTTTGATGCTGAGGGAAACAGAAATGCGAATGCAGCGAATTTTTAAAACATTGAGTGTTGTACTTTTTTTAAACGATATTTTTCTAGCTTGTTGCCGCTGAGTTATATTTATAGAACATACTTTCTATTTTCTCTTGCCAGTAATGAAGCCTTGGCAGCGATAACGTTTTATTGACAACATTTTTATGGTTTTTTGTTTCGATTAATCGAAGAATCGGATTTTTGCGTTAGTAAATCGATTTTTAAAATATCGATTTATAGCTACAATTAATTTTATTATTTCAATTTTTGTCTTCTAAAAAAGAAAACATTTAGTCGTTGATTTTTTATATTATTGTTAGTTTGAAGAAGAGTCCGGTAACTATCTCAGATTAGACGGCTATTTACGGACTGCGATGGCTTGTGGTTCAAATGTAGACAGACTAGCTTTTTAGTGTGGAACGCATCTTATTTTAGATATTTTATGTGCAATTCATCTTGTATCTCATTTTGAAGTTGTATGATAAATTTCATATTGAATCTTAAATACGCTAAATACACATGTTACAAATGTTTTTGACGGTCGATTTTCGTTTGATGAAATCCTTCTATCTACAAACCATATAGGTACTCTCACGTGAAAAGGGACTAGGTTATCGGTATTGAGTTACGCACATGTGGCTACTCCTAGATGTATTCTCCACTTTAAAAAACAGCTTGATCCTGGTCGACTCAGTACAATTTAAATAGGATGTGTCCAAAGTTGAAACTGTGTAAAGCAGCATTTTGAGATATTCGTAGATAAAGTTGGAATATAAACATGTTGTAAAAAGGTAGAAGAAAGATCAAAGGATCGCTCCTTCCACCCCTCCGCACAATAATCGTAAATGGCCAATTTTTATCCTACCTTCAGCAGTTATACACAGTTGTAAATTTCAGTTTAATTAAATCAATAATGTATCCCAAAATATTGCAACTTTTTGGAAGAAATGAATCGATTTCGCAAAAAATCGATTACAAAATCGGTTCGTAAGTCATAAACGTTGCCCAAGTAACTTCGAGATACCCAATAGTTCTCGTGTCAGATGGCGCTATTGTCAAAGTCACAGAGGTGTCCTACAGGCGTATTGTGAGCAAAGGCCAAGTGGCCGCTCCGCGCCTTAACATGGCGTCCCCTGAGGACTCAACTTCTCAGAGGGAAATTCAAGGCTCAAATATCGTGGACGAAACGATGGACACGGAAATCGGATTGGACGACAATTTGGTAAACCGTTCTCTATTAAATCTCAACAATGAACTTCAAACCTCAAATGACCATAACCCCCCAACAAGCGTTCACGAACCTAACCTAAAACAGAAAGGCATGAAGCGTGACTCGTCTCACTTCACAGACTCAACCCTTCAAGATCGAAATAAGATCTCACACGTCAAGAACGCTGGCTCGTTTAATTCTTTTGACAAGCTCCTAAATAACCGCTATTCTATCAACAACAAGGGTCCCTTTTTTATCGTGGTCGAACCTAAGAAGGATAATGAAGCCAAACATGTTATGGTTGTGGAAAAAATTCTTCACACTACCTTTCCTGGCTCAATCAAAAGCATCCAGAAATCTAATTTTTCAAGAGTCCTATTAGAATGCTACGATGCAAAATTCGCGAATAAAATCGTCGATAACTATAAAAATCTTGCCAAATACAATTTAATTGCATTTATCCCAAATCATCGAATTGCTCGAGAAGGCATCATCAGAGATGTACCCTTAGAAATCACTATGGATGACATAGTTAGATTCGCAGTTACTAGCTCGAAATGTAATGTCTTTAAGTGCTCGCCGTTTCGTTTTCAAGAATGAAAAAGGAGAATTTCCGATACTAAAACCGTCAAGCTCAGATTTCAAGGCCAGGAAATCCCAGATTTCTTGAACATTTTTCAGCTCAGAATTAACGTTGATCACTACATATAGCAACCAAAAATTTGCTTCGAATGCAGCAGGTTTGGTCATGTAGCCAAACAGTGCGAAAACCCCCGCTGCCGCTTTTGCGGTGAACAGCCTCATGCTCCAGGAACAGTTTGTCCTAAAGGAAATGTAGCTCCCACGTGCCTGAACTGCAAATGCCCTTATCTAGCCACAGACAAAAAATGCCAAAATTACCTAGATCAAATCTCAATTAGCAAAATTGCTGCATTCAGGAATCTTTTAATTAATGAATCCACACCCTTATATTATAACGAGAAAAAACGAACATCATTCGATTTCAATTCGCTGCTCAAAAAACCTACTTCGGCTCCATCTGGCTCCTCACCCAACTTTAATTGCTCGAACTTCCCAGCTTTAGGGGATGTAGACCTGGATTCAAGTCTAGGTGTTCCAACGTCTGAACCACATCCACCTCAATTTATTTTCGCAACCATATCTAAACCAAAAGCTCCACGCAATCAGTTTGCGAACAAATCCCACACTCAAATAAATCAAAGATTATACCACAAAGTAGGAAAGAAAATACCGTCTCTTCTTCCTCCTCAATTGAGGCAACCCCAACCACCTCTGCCTCCACTCGTTCTTTCTCTCCTATCTTTCCCCCTCAGTTGGTTCACATTCTCACTCAAATGATGTCCTTTATGACTCAACTCTGCAGCCAAATGGCTCCTTTGCTAAACATACTAAACCAAGTTGATAACCCTTCCGCTTCTACCGCACCTCAATATTTCTCTTCACCCTCTCCAGCTGCCTCCACACAAATTAAACCTTAACCATGCCTAAGAATAACCCCTTAAATATTCTTCAATGGAATTGTCGGGGCATATTCCCCAAGAAAGTTTCCCTGGAGAAAATCACAAATAACTACGATTTGATTCTCTTAAATGAAACATGGCTCAAACCTCAATCCAGGTTTCTCCTTAGAGGATTTAATATTATCAGGAAAGACCGACCCAATAGGGTGGGAGGGGGTCTGTTAATGACCATTAGAAACGACATCCCTTTCAAACAAATTAACTCAATTTATGGCATAGACGAACATTTTGACAATCTAGCTATAGTCGTTCGAACTGATCTAGGTCAATTATTAATTGTCAATGTCTACAGAAACCCTTGAACTCCTGCCAACGTGATTAACTGGCAACATTTCTTCGAGACAACCTCAAACTTTCCCTGCATTCTGATTGGAGGTGACTTTAATGCCCATCACCCATCCTGGGGCTATGAATCTTCCTGTTCATCTGGTAATTCTCTTTTTGACGCTATCTCAGATTCAGATTTATCCATTATCAGCAATGAAGATCCAACTCTAGTTTTTCGACCGGGCCAAACTGAATCTGCAATAGATCTGACCAATTCTTTTCTCGTAAATACAATTTAAAGAGAGTGAATTGGAAGACTTTTAAATCTTCTCTTTCTTCCATCCATGAGGAGAACGAACTCCCCCAGTTTAACGTTCCTAACGACATCATCAATTCTTACTACACCTTGATTAAAGACATTGACGATGCCCTACACAAAGCAGCTCCAAAAATAGATAGGAAACTGTCTAAGCGTAAATTTTATCACAGCCCCCCCCCCCCCCCTTGGTGGAACGAAGAGTGTGATAAAATAACCCGCATTAGACAAGCGAAATTGAAACACAATCTGGCCTCTCAAAATTATGAGAACTTTATTGATTTCCAAAAATACCAAGCATTAACAACTAAGAGGCTTAAGGTCATCAAGAGCAATAGTTTTAGATCTTTTTGTGAATCGCTGACATTCAACTCCCCCAATCTCTAATGTTTGTAATAAGATTAAGGGGTTCCTCCACAGGCTTTTAAATCCCCCTTCTCCTACTTCCAGTTCTACAAATCTGGACTCCTTAGAACACATGAATGCTTATGTAGAGAACTTTTTGATTAAAGCAAATTACTTTTATAATTTAGATATTCCTGCCCTACCGGATTTCATATTAGAAGATAATCCCTCCCTCACTCAAAATACACCAAATCCCTCTTCTTACAATAGTACACCCATTCAAAATTTGGAAATTGTCTTAACAATCTTTCACTTTTAATGAATTGCTCTTAGTTTTTTGAAGTCTTAAAATTAAGGGGTAACACCACTCTAGCGCCCGAAAAAGAGGTCCATTTTCAAGAATTTTTTTGGGGAGTTTGACAAAAGGAATAGGAATTACTTTTGGAGGGTTTAATCAGCATGTATTCATGTACAAAAAACATTTTTTTTTATCGAAAAAAAAAACAAAATGGCGGCGATTAGGAAAGTTTTGTATGTTGCCTTTTTAAAAACGGACTGTGCGGCCGGAAACATTTTTCCTTTAATTTTCAATGTGGAACAAAAAACCAAGAATATTTAAGAACTATATATCATTAGCCCTCATCGTACGATCCTCAAAAAACTTCCGTAGCGTACACATGGGGTTAGGCACACCCCACTTAACTTTGATTGCATCTATCTATTGTTCTTATTCGTCGATTTACTTGTTTTTTATTGAAAGGAAATTTTATCAGGAAAACGATGAGTAATGCGAAATTACTGTATTTTGATGGATTCTATATGGTTTTGGTCAAATACTGAACACACTTTTACATTTTTGCCGTTGGAAAACATGTTTTTTTTTTCAAAAACGAATATAAAAATGATTAAAAAATGTTCCTGCCTTAAGTTATATATCACTGGGAACGTGAAGAGTTGGGAAATGTTACTCAAGTACTGTTTTTGCGATTCCCTCCAAAAAGTATATTTTTTTGACCAACTGAACTTTCACGATTTCCAAAGTTCGTGAAAATGATGAAATGTACTATTTTTTTCATTGAATGACATACAATTAGGTGTCAAATCAATTTTTTTAGTAAATGGAGACGAATAAAGATCAGATTACACATAAAATCGATAATCTAACAAAAATGAAAATTAATTAAAAATCGATCTTCGAATATGGAAAAGTAGACATCGAAAGTAAAATTTATGACTCAAATTTTGTTACACATTCCAATTTATTGGAAATAGCTCTTGATTATACAGAATTATAGAGTATCTTAAAATTAACGAGTTGCTGCGCGCTAGCCTTGTCAATGGCAACATAAAAGCGAAGATTCGCGCTCAATATGAATTTTCATCAATGTCGGATTTTGCTAGTACGTATCGTACTATGGGGTTACGTACACCCCACGCGCAACTTTCGATACTTGCAGCTTGAGGACAAAACGGCTAATGAAAGAAACAGACTGGGGATATTGTAGGGGGGCCCTCAGATATTTTTCCCACCTAGGTATCCCCTCCCTCCTGTGCTCCATTAAGGAATAACGCAACTTAAAAAAGGGTCGTGGGGTTAGCGTAACCCCATGTGTACGATGAGGGTTAGCTTGAGAACTACGTAGGATTTTTATTTTTTACCAAATTTTGTAGAAATGGTGCACTTTTGAAAAAAAGTTTCGATTTTCGGCCAAAAAATAAGCACGACATTTTTTATAAAAAAAAAAGTTTTCAATAAATCAAAAAACCCCCACGTAGTTCCATAAAGAATGTAATTATGAAGCTACTGTGCAAATTTCAGACTGATATGTGTGACGGTCTTCGAGCAATGTTTCCGGCCAGTCTGAAAAAAGTGATTTCGAGAAAAAGCGCGTTTAAAGTTTTACTAACAGAAAAATCCATGAATCTTGGCAGCGTTCACTGATTCACAGAAACACCTATATTATTTGTAATAGAAATCAGCGCACCCTAGTTGACACTTGAGGAACCCTAATAACCGTCCCACTTAACATTTCGTCAGGTAAAAGAAATATAAAAGCGTTGGATCCAAGTGCGCCGCTGGAGCGCTCAGTACACGCTTCGAGGAGGCGCCTCGGGGAAATCAAGATTTCGACCTGTTAAAAATTTTTTTTGCAAATGGGACCAAGTGTACTTTGTTTTTGAGCCCCTAAAGTACATTTTAAGCCAAGAAAAAAATAATCGATTTTTTGAAAATCCTAGAGTGGTGTTACCCCGTAAATCCTCTCCTGGCCTGGATAAAATTAGCTATGAAGTAATATCAAATCTACCCAAACCCTTCTTACTTCATTCACTTCATGTTTTAAACCAATTAATTAATGAAACTCTTTTCCCAGACTCCTGAAAAGACCTCTTAATCTTTCTCCTTCCCAAAAGTTCCAATAATAAGTTCAGACTAATTGCATTAGCTTCCTGCTTTCTAAAAATCACAGAGAAACTCATTTCCAATAGATTAACATACTGGTTAGAAACCAATAATATCTTTCCCCCTTCACAGTATAGATTCAGGAGAAACCGCTCTTGTGCCGATAACCTGGCGATACTATCTAGCGAATTATTTTGATCACAATCTAAAAATCAAGTTACAGCTTGTCTATTTTTGGACTTTCAAGCGGCTTATGACAATGCCATCCCCAATATCTTAATTAACGATCTCTTAGAACTCCGGCTATCTATAAAAATCTGTAAATTTATCCGCAATCTCACAAATAAAAATAACGTCTTCTTCAGAATAATTGGTAGAAATAGGGGTCCATTTGTAACCAGGAAAGGACTTCCCCAGCATGATACAATTCACACCAAGTCTATCCACGTGCAAGTAAAAAAATTGCAGCCAATCAGCAACGATACCAGCTACACTGCCATATTGAATAAATGTACATGCGGCTGTGTTGAATGATAACCAAGATGGCCGTGGAACTGGTATGCGCAAGTTTGACGAAAAAGGGAACGTTTTTCGGCTAGACCATGAGTGGGTTGGATCATGTTCCCTAGGGCTGCATCCTTAGTCCAGTTATGTATACAATTTATTTTCGTAAATGCACTCCGTAGTCTATACCGGCTATGGTATTTTGGAATTCGCGGATGACATTCTTCTTTATTTTACTTCATACGAAATCAATGAATGCATCTCAGTCATCCAACAAAGCTTGATTAACATAAACAACTTCTGAAAAGCAAGGGGTACAACGGTTTTTTCAAAACTAATCAACCATGTTAATCAAGTCCTCAACATCTTAAAGTGCTTAAGTGGCACATGGTGGGGGTCTTAACCACAACAAGCGTCTGGACCCCGACTTCTACCTTTGCGCTCGGGAGTGATCTGCACAAGCGTCTAGAGATACGCCTGCAACTTTCCTTCCTGATTCCGCGCTTGCGCGCGACTGTGGCGCCGATTTCAAAAGCTTGGCTCGCCTCCATCGGTGCCCTCAGCTTCTATTTCTATACTGAGCGTGGAACTTTTCCAAAACAAATAATGAAATTATGGTTTTCATTTAGTAACCATTATTTTTTTCAAAAAGTAACGCGTTGCCGTTACACTTACTGGATAAGTAACGCGTTCTGGTATCCATTAAAATGAACAAGTAACGCGTGACCTTGGCGTTACTTTTTATAATACTACTTTTAAAACGTCATTTCAAATTCTGATAAGCTTTTGATAGTTTTCTATTTGAAAGAGTTTTCCACCTAAAAAATGTTATTTTAATTTTTGTAAATTGATCATTAATTTTACATTAATAATCTAAAAATTATTTTTCTTTTACACTATTATTAATTTTAAATCACCAAATTTTGATAGAATTTCTTTTTCTTTTAATAAAACTAGTTTTTCAAAAAGTCCATCAATCAAAATAAATACTTGAACAATAAGAATGGATGATGTGAACAAATGTAACGTTTCAGGTCAAACATTGGCATACATAACCTAAAAATAACCTGAACATAACTTTATAGTTTGTACATATTACTATTACAGGTGTCAAAAAATTGTAACGCGTTAACGTTAGCGTTACTTTTTCAAATAAGTAACGCGTTACCATCTACCATTACGAGAAAAATTTAACGTTCAATTCATTTAGAAGTAAGTAAGGCTTTACTGTCAAATACAGGTAAACATGACCTGTATATAACTTAATAATTTATACACATTACCAACATTACTATATAATTATATAAATAATTTAAGTTACTTTACTTACCAGCAGGATGCAAGCTTTTAACGTGCTTTCTCGAATTGTAAAATTGTGTAAAAAATTTGTTGCAAATAGGACAATTTGAGGCCATATTTAAAACAAATAAACAAAACACCCACAATAAACACTAACAACTGACGCTGGAAGCAACAAGTGAGCAAGTGATTAATTGCGCGCGCGCAATCACGAAGGACAATAGCAGGCAATCTTCAGAGCTTTGAAGAAACGAGTCTGAATTTTGCCACCTCTTTGGTTCCCAACAACAATTCGAACATAAGTCAGCAGCGAATGCTGTATAAAAATGAAAAAACAAGCGTCAAGACGGGAAAAAAATTACAAATTTCTACGCCTGACGCCCAAGAGGCTAATGATATTGCAATTAATTTATTGAAAGATCTGTAAAATCTTGTTTTAATGGAAACTTGTATATTTTGTTATATTCCTAAGTAGTTATTTAAGAGATCAGCTGAAGTTATTTTTAAAAATACATTAAATTTGGTTTGTGTGTGATATTGTGCGAAATTGGTCTCTTTGTGATATTGTGCAACTTGTATTTGTAAAAAAAATGTAATCGTTCATATTTTGGTACAAAGAAAAGTTTTTCAGTTAATAAATACGAATTTCCAACCACGAAGATTAATTTTGTACTGTGAAACACAAATTCTCAACAAATTACATTAATTTTGAAACAAGCAGTTAATAAACGTAAAGAAAAGAATAGTTTAATTTTCGTTAAAGAAAAACAACGAATCTCCTACAAAACAGTGGAATTTTTACTAAATTCTTTGAATTGTCTACCCAAAAATATGAAATTTCAAGAAATGTTGATTTTCAGCCTAACAGATACATTTTCAGTTAAAAAATTGATTTTCATCTCCAAAAAAGTTTTTTAAAATTGTTAATCATATTTGAATTTTAAAAGGTTTCATTAATTTCTTTTTTTCATTCAAGCTGTTACTATAATCGTACATATCATGATTGAAAAGTTCAATTAATTTTGTACTATGAAACACAAATTCTCAACAAACTACATTAATTTTGAACCAAGTAGTTAATAAATGTAAAGAAAAGAATAGTTTAGTTTTCGTTGAATAAAAACAACGAATCTCCTACAAAACAGTTGAATTTCTGCTAAATTGTTTGAATTTTGTACCCAAAAATATGAAATTTCAAGAAATGTTAATTTTCAGCCTAGCAGATAAATTTTCAGTTAACAACTAGATTTTCATCTCCAAAAAAGGTTTTTTAAATTGTTAATCATATTTGAATCTTGAAAGGTTTCATTAATTTCATTTTTCCATGCAAGCTGTTACTATAATCGTACATTTCATGATTGAAAAGTTCAATTAATGTATTCTAATATATTTATACATTTCATGATTGAAAAGTTCAATTAATGTATTCTATAAATTATATGAGATATATATGTATAAACGTGCCGGACGCAAGCTGAGGGCACCGATAGAGGCGAGCCAAGCTTTTGAAATCGGCGCCACAGTCACGCGCAAGCGCGGAATCAGGAAGAAAAGTTGCAGGCGTATCTCTAGACGCTTGTGTGATCTGCAAGTTTCGTGTCCAACTTTCGAATCGGTGGCGCTCGGCAAGTTTCGTGTCCAATTTTCGTATCGCAAACATTTTGAATTTCGTGCAAGTGGAGTTGTTGTGCAAGTGGAATTGTTTTATCGTTTTTATTTTTATGCCATTGTAATGATATTTATATATACATAAAAATGGATTGTTTTATGTGCTTAGAATGCAAGCGTACTTTCACGCAGAACAGTGATTTAAGACGTCATGCTCAACAGTTTCACGTATAAATAATAAAGGAGATAGTGCAGGTTAAATCGTACCCTTATAACTGTGAACACGAGCGGATCCCTCCAGTCCGTGCCGTGCCCCCCACTACTGAAACCACTATGCGCGCTCAGCCAATGAGCCCGGGAGCAGCAGTGTTCAAGCGGTTCGAACTTTTCCTCTTCACGTTACAGTACACTGTATAACACAACAGGCATTACACTGGTTGCAAGGATCAACGAAAATGTTAAACGCCCTGCCACACACGGAAAAAATTAGCTGTTGAATTTTTGAATGACTGAGTCAACCACTCTAGGATAGGGTTAAACGTCATGAATTGGAAGAATCGTCTTACAAACCTTGATTGATACATGTTTAAAAAGTAGAAAGAGTTGTCGAAAGTACAAAATAATTTCAATGAAAATGTGAAGACCAGAGGAATAGTTCTTGAAACACTGATACAATAATGCTTCGAAGCCAGTCAATGAAACTTTCGATGACTCCTAACGAGTTTTTAGACAACAGTGTAGCCAAGTTGAAAAAATATATATTTCGCGGTTATATTTACTATATTTTTATTCACATAGACTCACGATCAAGTTATATTTATTTTTACAGATACACACGAACCTATGAAAAATCGAAACAAATTTTGCGGCG
Organism: Andricus quercusramuli; assembly: GCA_932178445.1. Lineage (NCBI taxonomy): Eukaryota > Metazoa > Arthropoda > Insecta > Hymenoptera > Cynipidae > Andricus > Andricus quercusramuli. The sequence goes on from CAKNXH010054347.1 coordinate 14,347, forward strand.
GGATTCGAACCACCTAAAATCTATGTCTATGACGCATCGAACGCAACTTATCCCTAGCAATTATACCCCACGGCTAACTTAACATATTGAATATTTTGCACAAATCCCAGTGAAGAGCCAAATTTAAATCCGCGCTCATTTGTTCATTGCCGGTGACCGCGACTCCATTCAGACTTATACATTTAGCACTTCACCTGAGCGTCACTAAATGTGACTGTACATTGTGAATACATAGATATGTAGAAGACAGTCAACGAATTCTTCGACAACTTATCAATCAGTTATTCGTTTCTGTGCTAGAGTTTTTGTATTCCAAATCTTGTGGAATCTGGAGGACTTTTTATGAAAAATTGAATGCTTGTCTAGAAATTTGTCAAAATCTGCTTAATACAAATTCGAAAACTGATGTTACTAGATTGTCCTCCAATAATTCGATGACTTTTTTCACTTTCTCGATGAAGTCTGCGGTTCTTTAATCAAAATTATACGAGATTATAAAAAAAGTGGCCTATCCTAGAATGGTTGACTAGTCAAGTAAAGTTTCGACAACTTATTTTTTCCGTGCACAAAGTAGGTAATACTAATACCAAGTTATTTAGAGATTTATATTTTTGCTTTCTCATTAGATAAAGTTGCAATTCTTATTTAATCCTAATGTCTTATAAGGGTGAATCTTATTCCTTGAAAAATTATCTACAAATCTCTTTGGTTCGTTTCAATTTTGGAGAATTTATTTTACAATAATATTGTTTATAAAATTAAGAAATCTACAATTCCTAAAACTATTTTTCAAATAAAAACGCACCAAACAAATGTGTAGAAATAATAGGTCACAAAAATAATTACCTCTATTAATATATGAAAAAAAATATTACAACGAGAGTATATATATATTTATTTATTTAAACATACCTTTCGGCTCATATAAAAATTCTGTTCAAACTCTTAAAACTAGTTTTGACGTAGCAACATCGAGATCCGTAATCTTTTTTCTTCTTAAACGTTCATGGCAACATAATTTTAGTGAAATGAAGAGAAAAAAGATTTATTTTTCATTATAAATGCCGACAATATCGATTTGTTCATATGACTTGTATAATAAAATAATAATATCGGATGACAAGTTTTCCTTATCAACTATCACCTTGTCGCTAAAAGCATGTAATTTTAAGGCTGAAATTAACTTTACAAAAGAACAATAATTTGTTAATAAATAAGTACCTAATTTGTTAATAAAAATTGAGTTTACAAGTCACTAACGTGCATCAAATACAAGTTAATTATAAATTCATTTAATGTTTTGACAGACTGCGATGACGTCCCAGCTAACACAGTTACTAGTCCGAATAGTCACATAATTGTAACAAGATTCAGAAAACCAGTCACTGGTGACTTCCCTGCTGGTCACCCAGTGACAATATATTTCCCATTCAAAGTAGTAACAAATTACAAGCGAAGCAGGTAACATTATCCCGCCATTGTAATCACATGCTTGTAACAAAGTGATGTTTGGAAACGCAACGTGCAATGACAGCTTAACCTCAAAATATACATCTCGTTTCGGAATTATAATTATGAATACTTTTGCAAAAATGTTGGAAAGGGACATAATGACACAATTAAAGAATGTTGAAAGCAATACATTTTTGAAGGATGTTTGGTAATTGTTTAAACAATCTTGATTTGCTTAAACAATTTTTTCCCCCTGTAAAGCGTGAAAACTTATTACTTTCTGGAATTAATGACACAATTAAAGCAATTTAAGAGTCATATTTTTTTTCT
>CAKNXH010054348.1:0-21620 GCA_932178445.1 Andricus quercusramuli
TGCTCTCTAGCTCAGCTGGGAACCGAACCCAGGTCTTCCAGATTGCCTTTGAAAATCTTTGTGTAATCATTACAAATCTTTTAAAATGTTTTTAAAAAATTGTTAAATCTTCGAAATCTTTCTGGATTTTGTTTAATCTTTTAAAATAATTATGAAATCTTTGCAATATTTGTGAAATTATTCTTTGTGGAATCTTTTGTGTTTGTTTGAAATCATTGAAATCTTTTTAAATCTTCTCAAATTTGCTGAAATCTTTTGAAATCGTTTAAAATCTTTGCGATGTTTCGAAATCTTTGAAATCTGGTGTACTGTATCCTAGTTGAAATTTTTGAAATTCTTGAAATCATTGAAATATTTATGATTCGTTTAAATATTTAGGAAATCTTCCTAAAATATTTTGTATTCGTTGAAATCATTGAAATATTTAAAATCTTTGTGAAATCTTCTAAAAAATGATAAATTCACTTAAAATCTTTGAAATGTTTTGAAATCTTTTGAAATCCTCATTAATTCTTTGAAAGATTTGTGAAATGTTTTGAAATTTTCTAAAGAAATTTGGAATCGTTTAAAGTCTTAGAAAGTTTTTGAAATCTTTGAAATCTGGTTTTCTTTTTTCTTTGAAATTCTTGTATTTTTTAAAAATCTTTAATAAATTTTTTTATGAAATCTTTAAAATAATTGTGAAATCTTTTGTATTCGTTTAAAATCATTGAAATATTTAAAATTCATTTTCTGAAAAATGTTGAAATCGTTTAAAATCTTTGAAATATTTTGAAATCTTTGAAATATATGAAATCTATTGAAATCTTTACAAATTCTTTGAAATGTTTGTAAAATATTTCTGAAATCTTTCGTGTTTATTGAAATCATTGAAATCTTTTACGAAATTTTGAAATCGTTTCATATCTTTAAAATGTTCGAAGCGTGGTTTACATATAATATTTCAAATGATTGAAATTCTTTTATTCTTTTGAAATTTTTGAAATATTTGTGAAATCTTAATTACTCTTCGCATTTCAATAAAATAACTGTTTTAAAAGCAAAAAAAATCATATTCAAAGTTCTCGTGAAAAATTCAAGGAGATTTCCAGGTTTCAAGGTTTGAAAAAAATTCAAGGAGAATTTCAGATTTTCAAGGTCTGGAAAAGAACTGGAAAAGTCCTGGAATTCGTTTTTAATCAGAGAGAATAATGTTTGCTGAAATGAATCTTCAACCAAAAAAATAAACTTCTAACAAAGTATTGGAATTTTCAACCAAATAGTGGAATTTTTAACTAATTAGTGAATTTTCAACCAAATAGTCGAATTTTTTACTAAATGTTTGAATTCTTGAGTCAAGAATACTATTTTTTACAAAAAAGTTGAATAATCAACAAAAAAGTTAATTTTCATCCAAATAGTTAAATTATCAACCAAATAGTTCTATACTCAATCAGTTTAATTTTCTACCAAAACAGTTGAATTTCCAACCAAAAACTGCCAAATGTTTAACTAAATAGTAGAATTTTTAACCAAAAGAAGAAAAAAAAAGACAAATAAATAATTATATTTAACATTTTTTATTATCAATTTAACTTTATAAGCCATATCGTTACTTCAATAATTGACAGACCGAGTCCGTTCTTTCCTCAATTATCACTTTACAAATCACTAACTTTTCTGCTCTGTTGCACTCTGTAATAAACACAAACTGAGCAAAAACTGAAAGCTAAAACATTGAACGCGAGTAAACGTTCGTTTCCTGAATAAATAGCATTCGTTTTCACTACAAAATAGAATACAAACACAAACTATCATAAATAAAAATAGAGTAAATAAAAACAATATCTAAATTTACAATCTGAAATTAAATAACATACTTTTGTTTTGTAAACTTTCATATTTAATAACTGACCTAATGAAGAGGGATGACACTATCGATAACATTTTCCTGACATTATCATTTTTTCCTATCAAGACCTTTCTGATCACAACCTTCTACAGATTTCACAACAAACTGGGTAGCATCAAAGATTCCAAGTCAACAATAAAAACAAGATATCAACTTTTTCCCCTCAATATTGCTGACTTCAAAAAAAAATGAAATCACTTTCAACAATACATTACCGAATCTGAGTCGAAAGTTAACCACGATCTGGGATCTGGGATCCATGAGTTCATATTCCTTCAACCTCCAGTTGGAAGAAAACTGTTCTACCGATTTAAAATACAATTTTTCCCGGAGGATAACAATTTGATTAGAAGGAACTCTTATCAGCGGAGAGCTTTTATCGAATACGGTTTCCCTGATTGATAAAACTTGACTGACTTCTCTCCTGGGCTTATCTATTTACTAACCAGGTTTACGTGAAACGAATTAAGAATCAGATACTTTTAAATCATAGATCTAATATTTATTTGGACGGATGACTGGAAACTTAAGTACTCAATCGAGCTCTATGAGCCGCGAAAGAGGGACGACAGTGTCTTACTAATCGATTAATGCAACGATTGATGCAACCAACAACTTACCAATTACACGAGAGGATACATCGGCTTGCTTGTCTTCGTCATACGTACTAGCAGCAGGCAATAGTTGTCACGTAATCATACACCTTAAACAAAGAGAAAAATTGCATGATATTACATTTCAGATATGACCAGGTGCTGACATGAATGAATGATATGGGTAATAATTGTCAAATTGTAGGCAAATTTTAGCACCTACAGTGGCAATCATATTATTATTAGAAATTAAATATTTCATAACGGAAATTGATCTTGTCACATGTAAAAATTTTTAATCCAAAAGGGGCAGTTATGAAAATAAGAAATAATAATGAATCCATGCGTACGCGCATATATGCATATAATATATATATATAATATATATATAATATATATTATATATAATCAGTCGTACGCTGTTCTATTGTACCGTACGGTAATGATGTGAGAAAAATGTTAAAGTTTGACCTTTTTTAATGTTTGTAAAGAAATACCAAATTTTAATTGTGAAACGTCACCTACTTATGAAAGAAAACACCGCCAAGCAAGTAACCGAATGATTTTTATAATTTGTTTTCACCCCGAAAATAGTTTTTTAAAGCACGTACGGGAATGACGTTTTCGTTGTCAAGATGCACTTTTCAGTTTTCATATCGGATTCACAAAAAAGAGAGTTAATATTCTAAGCTCAATTTTATAAAATCTTGTATTAAACGATAAACCTAATATTTATGTATTTATTACTCAACTGTAACTACAATATTTTACTAGGAAAAAAAAGACGTACGGTAATGACGTCTGAAATACCAAAAATTGAGGGACAGACTTCAAGGCTTTTACAATATTATTTATTTGACTTAAAAAATGTGCATACATTAAATTTATGTTCATGTGAAGTTTAAAAACTTGATACGTTAAGCGTTTTTCAGGTTACTGACTAAAAAAAAAGGAGAAAATCAGTTTATCCTTGTGCAAAGTGAGGTTGTGACGCCGTACGGTAATGACGTTTCGGGTGTTCTTATATTAAATTAAAGTAAATAGGAAAAGAAATAAAAAAAAAGAACTGACCATTTTGTAGAGGACGATGATAAGTATTTATTAAAATTTTTTTTAAATCCGCACGAGTTTCTAAGTTAATGTTATATTACTGGACTTTAAGTTTGCCTTCAATTTGACAGTTACCCATATATCACAGGGATCACAACGCAAAAGGAGCACAAAAAAGGGAAAATAGGGCGGTTTTCTCACGAAGAAGGGGAAAATAGGGGAAAGATTAAACATTTATTTTCATATGTCGAAAAGAAGAAACAATCATTTTGTAAGAACTGTTACATTTTTAAATAATTTCAATGATTTTCAATGATTTCTGCCATTAAAGATTTATTTGTTAAAAATGGATGTACTTAGATCGTTGGAAATTCATCCAGAATGAAAAATGCCTTTTTTTGGTTGAAAAATAATTTTTCAACTAAAAACGTAACTATTTTTGGCTGAAAATTGATATTTTTTAAATTGAAAATGCAATCACTTGGGTAAAACTTGAACCACTTTGTAAAGAATTTATTTGTTTGAGGGCTGATCAGTTTAATTAAAAATTCAAATATTTTGCTAAAAATTCTTTCTTTCATTTACAATTAATTTGCTAATTTACAAATGTAACTTTCCCATTTTTTCTTTTTTTTTTTTTTGCTGAAATTTAATCTTTTTTTTCAGTCGAAAAACTCTTTTGATTAAAACTGCAATTTTTTGGTTAAAAATGAACTTTTTTGTTGAAAATTAATATTTCTTGGTTGAAAATGCTGTCTTTTGACTTGAATTTCTTTTACATATTTTTTTCCTGTCTTGGCTGAAAAATCTATATTTCTTGAAATTTCGTCTTTTTGATAAGACAATTCGTCTCTTTGGTAGAAAATTAATAATTTCGGATTCATCAATTTAGTTGAAAATTCCTTTCTTCGATTCAAAATTCAGCTATTTAGATCAAATCTATTTTACGGAAAATTAATCATTTTTAGTTAAAAATTCAATTACTTGTCTGTAAATTGGTCTATTTTGTTGAAAAATTGTCTTTTTTGGTAGAAAATTAATTTTCTTTATTGAAAATTCATCGTTTTGGTTAGGAATTCATCTTTGTAGGCTAAAAGTTAAACTATTTGGTTAAAAGTTACAAATTTAACTATTTTATTGAAAATTCGTTTTTTATTGTTGTTGCAAATTCATATCTTTTGTAATAGAAAATTTATTCTCTTTATTACAAATTCAATTACTTGGTTAGAATCTAAAAAAAAACGTTAATAAAAATCATCTTATTGGCTAAAAATTGAACTATTTCGTTGACAAAATTTTATTTTTGTTTGAAAATTAATTTTTTTGAATTGAAGATTCAACTATTCCATTTTAGGTTGAAAATTGATCGTTTTTAGACGAAAATTCAACTATTAAATTCTTCATTAAAAATTCTCCTTTTTTGGTTTAAAATTCAAACTTTTGGTTGAACGTAGAACTACTTTGTTACAAAACTTATTTTATTTGTTGAAAATTGAACTATTCTGTCCAAAATGATTTTTTTTTTGCATTCAAATTATTATTATTTTTTTGCTGAAAATTTAACTATTCCAGTTTTGGTTGAAAATTCATATTTTTTCTATTTTGTTGAAAATCCTTTCTTTTCTACGAAAATTAATTTTTTTTAACTGAAAATTTAACTACTCCATTTTTGGATGGAAATTTATCGTCTTTAGTAGAAAATTCAACTATTCGGTTGAAAATCTATGTTATTATTTGTTTGCAAATTGGTTTATTTTGTTGAAAATATGTCATTTTTTGGTAGAAAATTAATTTTCTTCGTTGAAAATTCGTCGTTTTGGTTAAGAATTCATCTTTGTAGGTTTAAAGTTAAACTGTTTGGTTAAAAAATTAACTATTTTGTTGAATTTTTGTTTTAATTTAAGTCTTTGGTTGAGAATTTAACTAATTATTGAAATTTCGTTTTTTTGTTGTTGAAATACCAACTATTTAATTTTTCGTTAAGAATTCGTCTTTTTGTCGAAAATTCCAAGATGATTAAGTTTTTACCAAACAGACGAATTTTCAATCAAAAATGGAATAGTTAATTGTTCAGTAAAAAAAAATATTTTCAAACTATTTCCACTTTCATAAAAGTACTTATATTTCCAACCAAAAAAGATGAGTTTTCTACAAAAAAAAAAAAGAATTTTCAACAAGAGAGTTGATTTTTCAAGTTAAAAAGTTTTTAAAACCCAACAATTGCTTTTTTAACGAAGAACGATGAATTCCTAACCAAACAGTTGAATTTTCAACCTGCAAAGATGAATATTCAAACCAAAAAGACAAATTTTCACCAAAACAGTGGAATTTTCAACCCGAAAATATTCATTTTCAACGAAAAAGTTAGCATGCAAATAAATAGTTAAATTGTTTACATAAAAAAGACAAATTTCCAAAACAATACATAAATTTTCAACCAAATACTTGAATTTTTAACTAAAAAACATTAATTTGCAACGAAAAATGGAAAAGTTAAATTTTAAGTTAAAAAAATGAATTTTCCTTAAAAAAACGAATTTTAAAGAAAATTTCATGATATTACATTACAGATATGCCTATATAGGTGCTGACATGAATTTAATATAAAAAACAGTAGAATTCATTTAAAAGACGATTTTTCAACAAAAACGGTTATTTTCAACCAAATTGTTGAGTTTTTAAGCCAAAAATACCAAATTTGTATCAAATAGTTGAATTTTCTACCAGTAAATATGAATTTTTTACAAAAAAGTGATCTGTCAACCAAATAGTGGAATTTTCTAACAAAACAGGGGAATCTTCAATCGAAAAAGACGAATTTTCGACAAAATAAGTACATTTTTAACCAAAAAGATGAATTTTCAAATAAAATTATATATGTATTTTTAAAAAAAAGGTTCATTTTTAATCAAGAAGATTAATTTTCTACCAAAAAAGACGAATTTTAAACTAAAATTTCAACAAGAAAGATTTTAATTTAAATTTAAAACCTAGCAATTTTAACTAAATTGCGATTTTTATCAGGATTTAAAATAATTCAATTGGTAGCCCGTTTTATACATTTTACATAAAAATTATTATTTTATTGTTTTTCCCTAATTTTCCCGGCTCTAAAGTGCTAAATTTACTGAAAAATGTGAATTTTTACATTTTTCACAAGTTTTTAAATAATACGATTAATGAATTATTTCATTTCGTTATTTCGCGCAAAAAATGTAACCAAAAGTAACCTCTTCATAAAATACGTATCTTTTCAATAACCGCGGATCAAAAAAGTAACTAAGTTACTAAAAAGTAACCCGTTCCGAGCCCTGTTAACTAAAATAATTGAATTTTTGAACAAAAAGATTAATTTCAACCAAAGAGATGAAGTTTGAACTAAAATTATTAAATATTCACCTGGAATAATAGGTACATTTTTAGTTTAAAACACATTTAACTAAAAAATAAATAAATTTTCAACAAAATAGTTAAATTATCGGCAAAAAAATTCCTTTTCGTCGAAATAAAAAACAAGTTTTAAATGTATAACTGGAATACTTAAATTTTTAAACAAAAAGTCGAAATTTTAAACAAAAAGATTAACTTTCGAAGAAAAAAATAATGTTCTGCTGAACAAAATCGACTTTTTAAAAAAATACGTGAATTTTCAACAAAACAGTTGAATTTTAAATAAAAAAGACAAATTTTCATCCAAATTCTTTAATTATGAACCAGAAAAGATCAATTTTCAACCAGAAATGAAATAATTAAATTTTCAGTAAAAAAATGAAGTTCTAATCTAAAAAATTAATTTTCAAAAAATAGTGAAACTTTCACCCAGAGGTGAATTTTTAATCAAAAAGATAAATTTTCAACAAAAAGGTTAATTTTGAACCAACTAGTTAAATTTTCATCCTACAAAGAAGAATTTTCAACCAAATGGTCGAATTTTCAAACAAAAAAATTTAAATCCAATCAAAAGTAGTTGGAATTTTAAGCAAACAGTTGAATTGTCAAGCCAAGAGGATGACTTTTTAACCAAATTGTTAATCAAATTAGTTAAATTTTCAACAAAATAATTAAATTTTTAACTAAATAGTACAATTTTTAACCAAAAGAGATCAATTCGGAAACAAAAATATAATAGTAGACTTTGTAATTAAATACATTAAATTTTCAATAAAAAATAGTTGGAATTTTTCATTGGATTCTATTAACTCAGTTCGCATTTATGCGAAAAAACGAGAAAAGTGGAAGTTTCTTGAAAACAGGGGGAAAAAGAGGAATCCATGAAAAAAGGATTGAATAATTAAATTTTTAGTCAGAAATGAATGTTCAACCAAAGACATGAATTTTGAACTAAAATTATGGAATATTCAACTGGAATAATACTTACATTTTCAGTTAAAAAAATTATGATAATTTTCAGCCAAAAAATTTTCAACTAAAACGATGGCTCTTTAACCGAAAAAAATTTTAACAAAAGAGTTTAACTTTCAACCAAATAATTTTATTTCCAACCTAAAAGATGAATTTTCAACTAAAATGATCAATATTTGTCTGGAATACTTGAGTTTTTAACCGAAAAGAAGAATTTTTAAACAAGAAGATTAACTTTCGAAGAAAAATGAGATAATTTTCTACCAAAAAAGAATCATTTTTTCAACAAAATACGTGAATTTTCAACGAAATAGTTAAATTTTTAATTAAAAGTGACAAATTTTTATCCAAATTGTGAAGTTTCGAACTAGAAAATATTAATTTTCAACTCAGAATGGAACAGTTAAATTTTCAGTAAAAAAAATTAATTGTCAACCAAATTGATGAATTTTCAACTAAAATGAAGAATCTTCAACTGGTATAGTTGAATTTTATGCTAAAAAGATGAATTGTCAACCATAAAGATTAATTTTTTAGAAAAAATAAATTTTCCACGAAATACATACATTTTCAAACAAAAAATGTAATTTTTAAATGCAAAATATAAATTTTCAACCAAATACTTGAATATTGATAAAAAAAAGATAAATTGATTTTGAAGAAAGTAGTTACATTTTTAACCGGAGATGAATCTTAAAGCAAAATGATGAATCTTCAACAAAACAAATTAATTTTTAACAAAAGTCTAACTTTTAACCCAGAAGTTGAATTTTTAACTAAAAAAAGATGAATTCGTAACGAACAATGTAAATTTTTTTTATTATAATCCAGAAATATTTCTTCTTTGAAATACTATATCTACTCTGAAAACTCCTTGAAGTACTTTCATTACCTAAAATTTAGAAGAGGGAATTTTTTAACAAAATTGTTGGCTTTTTAACCAAACAGTTGCATTTTTATCCAAGAAAGAAGAATTTCTACTAGAATAGAAGAATTTTTGAATTTTTTCAACACCAAAATATGAATTTTAAACAAAAAGTAAATTTTCTACAAAATAGTTGGATTTTCAACGCAGAGACGGTGAAATTACTACCAAAAGAGATAAATTTTTAAACCAAATAAACCAATTTTTAAACCAGAAGATTATTTTCCTACCAAAAAAACAGTTAAATTCTCTACATGAAAACATGAATTTAAGCTTTCGACAAAAAAGGTGATCTTTAAACTAAAAAAGATTAATGTTCAACAAAAAATGGAAAAGATACACATTCAATTTAAAACATTATTTTAAACAACGAAAATTAATTTTCAACAGAGTAGTTTCACTTTTAGTCTAATAGTTGAATTTTCAATTAAAAAAGATCAATTAAAAAAAATAGTTAACCTTTCAACCAAAGAGATGAATATTCAACTAAACAGTTGCATTTTTATCCAAAAAGGATTCAATTTCTACTGAATCAGATAAATTTTTAAATAAAAAACATGAATTTTCAACAAAATAGCTGAATTTTCAACCAAAAAAGATGACTTTTCAAATTTTCATAATTTTTACCTTAAACATAACATTCAAATATGTACCAAAATCTTAATCTTTTAACATTTTTAACATAGAATCCTTTATAAACAATATAAAACAATTTTGAAATTAAATTTAAAAACAACGCCAGACACGAAAAAATTGTAAGATGAAAGTTTGCACATCTAAAAAAGTTCTACAAAAAATACCTTTTGCTTTTTTATGATATCTTGCATCATTTACAAAAAAAATTTGAAAATTTTATTTTCAGGAAAAAAAATTCTGCCGGCCTCAAAAATGAAATTTTCCAGAAAATATTTGTTATAGTTTTCTTCGAATGTTCAAAAAAATATTCAATATTTTCTGTAAAATCCCGCCTTTTTATGCTTTCTCATATTTTTTCACAGTTTCTGCTAATACAGTAAAGGCATCCTATCAGCTTTGAGTGTGCAAAACCATTTTTGAGAAAATGAGATTTCTTTCCTTTAAAAATGAATTTTCTCATTTTTCTCGCCGAGAGATTCAGCGACTTGAAGTGTAGAGCCTGCCTGATTTGAAATAATTTCGGCCATAAAGTTCAAAAGCCCGATAAAAGAACTGGAAGAACAAGATTTTCAAATTTTTAAGATGTGGACTTTTCTTATCAGAAGATAAGAGAAAGAAGAAATGGTTTTGTCAATTTTCAAAGTTTTCGGTCTGGGAATTTTGAAAAAAGAAATTTTCACACTATTTCAACTTTAACGAAACCCAAATTTAAATTCCGATCTGGAAAATCTTTGTGTGGAAAAACTCTGGAATTTCATCATCACTGTTTTTTCTTCGAAATTTGAACCCTTTCTGTTTCAATTCTTTTCAAACTGGAAAGATTTCTTTGAATTTTTAATTTCTGCTTAGAAACACGCGATTACGTAATGGAATATAAAAGAAATATTATTACCCCGATAAATGTTGCAACGTGGGAAATTTTTTAATCACGATACGAATGAATTTTTCATACACATTTTCAATTTCTAAATTTTTAATCAAACACAATGCCTACTAAAATTTTACGTCTTGCCCGAATAAAGCAATGAAGAAAACTAAATTTAAGATTTCAAGAAATGTGGATTCAACGGAATTTTATCATTGTTCAATCTGATAAGACAGATAATATATTTACACAGATGAAGATTCATTTTATAAATATCTTCCTATTTCCGAAGCTCGCTAAAAATAGTTATAAAAATGAAGTTACAAACTATAATTAATTACTATTGCACAAGTAGTAATTCAGACTGGATAGAATAAACAAATGGAAATTTGCTTAAGAGATAAGTTTCATTAATTAGGAATAATTTACATTTAGGTTTTAATTCAATTAGCTCTTCGGAATATTCAATTAGATTTACAGGTTCGTTTACCCCTTCACTGATAATAGATTTTTTTTACAAAACATTATCACGAAAAATTTGCATCTGCATTTAGTTCAGGGTCATGCTCCGATTTGTCTCTCCGTGGAAACACATCCCCAGTTCGCGAGGACAACCAATCGATCTTCCACCTTGAACCCCATTATCGATTTAAAAACCGGATTTTTCCGGAATTTTCTTTAAAATTTTAAAGCTCTTCTAAAAAAAAGGGGTGGCATTTTTCTTTTATTCAAACTAACGTATGGACCTTTTACAGACCCTATATTTAATAATAATATATAATTATTGTTATCGTGTGCGGAAACATTTAAAAATAATAGATTCTTACACAAGACTAATTAATTATTCATGACCAATTTATATAACAGAAAATGATATTGTAATAACGGTAAAAACATTACATCACGAAAGATAATTGTCTACCTTATTTTAAAATTACGTTCATTAATGTGTTAGATACGAACGTGGTAAACAATCCACAAATTCCAAACTTAGCAACATTTGATTGCAAAAGGATAATGAATTAAATGCTCTCAAAACAGGGGAATAAGGGTGATGTTTTAAAGAAAATAGGGGAATAAATTTTTTTAAAAAAAATCAATGTGTGTACCATATTAAATTAAATTTCAAAGGCTTTAAATTCTTAAGATTTTATGTCAAAATATATTGCATTTTTAACAAAATAGTTAAATTTTCAACAAACAAAAAAATTACTTTTCTACCAAAGGAAATGAATTTTCAACCTAATAAGACGACTTTTCAACACAACAGTTGAGTTTTCAGGCTAAAAAGTCGAATTTTTTAGAAATATAAAACCGTTTTATATTAATATTATCCAATTAAAAAAGGTTTCATCTCAATTTTGACAAAACTCAAATAAATTGACTGTTTCGATATTCCTGTTCCAGAAACAGTTTTCACAACCGAAAATGTTCCCAAAATAGGGGAATTAGCGTGACTTTTTAAGAAAATAAGAAACTAAGAAAGATAAATTTTGAACCAAATAGTTAAATCTCCAGCCGAGTAATTAAATTTTTAACCCAGAAAGATGAATGTTCAAAAAAGAAAAAAAATTCATTCAAATTTTCGATTTTTCAAGCCAAAAATACTAATTGTGTATAAAACAGTTGGATTTTCAAGTCGAAAATGCGAATTTTCAATAAAAATGTTAATTTTCAACCAAATAGTTGAATTTTCTACCAAACTGTCGAAATTTCAAAATAAAAGACAAACTTTCAACAAAAAAGTTAATTTTCAACCAAGTAGTTGATTTTACAATCTAAAGAATTATAATTTTGAATTACGAAAAATGAGTTTTTAAACAAATAATTGAACTTTCAAACCAGAGACGAATTTTTTACAAAAGGTGAACTAATAATTGAATTTTCAACCCAAAAAGATGAATGTTCAAAATAAAAAGACTAATTTTCAACCAAAAAAGTTTTTTTTAGTCCAAAAAGAAAAAAAATTGATTCGAATTTTTGAATCTTTAAGCCAAAATGGCTAATTTTCTGCAAAACAGTTAAATTTTCAATACAATTAGTTATTTTAATAATTAACAGACTTTTAACAACTTTTAACAAGAGTTGAATTTTCAACCGTAAAATTCGAATTTTCAACAAAAAATTTAATTTTTAACCAAACAGTTGAATTTTCTGCCAAACTGTTGAAATTTTCAGTTAAAAAAACGAATTTTCTACAAACGAATTGTATTTTTAAACCAAAAATATGAATTTAAAAAAAAGAATTGAATTTCCTACCCAACTGTGGAAATTTCAAACTAAAAGCTGAAATTTCAACAAAAAAGTTCATTTTCAACCAAATAGTAGAAATTTCAACCAAAAGAATTATAATTTTAATTTAAGAAAAATGAATTTTAAAACAAATAATTGAATTTTCAACCAAAAAGTGGCTTTTACAACTAAATAATGGAATTTTCAACCAAAAAAGATGAAATTTCAACGAAAATAATGATTTTTTACCAAGGAAGATGAATTTTCACGCCAAAAAGACGAGCTTTTGCGAAGACAGACAAAGGTTCAGCCAAGAAGGTACTCCTTTTAACCAAATTTTTAAATTGTCCGTTTTTATCCAAGGAGATAGATCTTCAACCAAAACATAACTTTTTAAAAAAGTATTTCAAGTTTCAAATAAGTAGTTGAATTTTCAACAAAAAAATATGAATTCTGAAACAAAAATATATTAGTTGACATTTCAAACAAAAAAGAATTTAATTTTAAATCAGAAACAGTAAAATTTAACCAAAAAAATATACGGATTTTCAACAAAATGTTTAAATCCTAAACCAAAAATTTAATTTTCAATCAAACAGATGCATTTTTAACCCAAAATATGAAGTTTCTACCAGAAGAGATAAACTTTCAAACCAAAAAAACGAATTTTCAAATAAAAAAATATGATATTTCAACAAAAAAGTTAATTTTCAACCAACTTGTTGAATTTTATATCAAATTGTTGAATTTTCTAGCCAAAAAGATAAATTTTGGAATTTTTAACAAAAAGTTGAATTTTCAACAACATAGTTAAATTATGATTTTATTGCTATGTTAAGATTCTTTTAAATAAAACTAATGTAAATACCATATTGAATTCAATTTGAAAAACTTTAAATTTCTAACATTTCAAATCGAAATATATTAAATTTTCAACAAAATCCTTTTATTTTTTAAATTACTTTTTTTTAAATCTACCAAAAGAGATGAATTTTTAACCCAAAAAGACGAATTCTCAACAAAAATGTGAACCAAAATGGAACAGTTAAATTTTCAATTCAAAAAATTAATTTTTAACAAGATAATTTCCAGCTAAAGAGGTGAATCTTCAACCAACCAAAAAAGAGTTCCCAACAAATAGTTGAATTTTCAATTAAAAAAAAAATGAATTTTCAACCAAAAATGGAAGTTTCATTTTCAGTATAGTTTAATTTTCAAACAAAGAGATGAATTGTCAACTAAAATTATGAATCTTCACCCAAAAAAATGAGTTTTTAAGAAATAGTTGAATTTTTAACCAAAAAGGTTAATTTTCAAAATAGAAGATTATTCTTTTACCCAAACAAACGGATTTTCAACTAAAAACGATAACTTTTCAACCAAAAATTGAATAGTTAAATTTTCAGCAAAAAATATTAATTTTTAACAAAAAAAAAACAGATTTTCAACAAAATAGTTCAATTTTTAACCAAAGAGATGAATCTGCAACTAAAATTATGAATCTTCAATCAAAAAAATTGTTTTGCTTTTTAACAATGTAGTTCACCTTTCAATTAAGTGGTAGAATTATCAACAAGAAAAATATGAATTCTAGACGAAAAATTTAATAGTTTATATTTCAACTAAAAAATATGAATTTTCATCAAAATAGTTTAATACCCCCAAAAAACAACATATTACGAATTTACAACAGAATATATGAATTTTCAACCAAATAGTTCAATTTTCAGACCAAAAATACGACATTTTTTAAAGACAGTTTAATTTGCAACAAAAATGTAATTATCCACTAAGAAAAGATGAATTTTCTACCAAAAGATGAATTTTCAATCCAAAACGACAAATTTTTAGAAGACAGTTAAATTTTCATCCCGAAAGTTAAATTTTCAACAAAAAAGTAATTATCAACTAAAATTTATAAATTTTCAATACGAAAGGACGAATTTTCTGTAAAAAGCGATTATTAAACAAAAACCTTGAATTTTCGACGAAAAAATCACTTTTTAACCAAATACGTAGTTGAATTTTCAATAAAATCATTATATTTTCAGTCAAAAGAGATGAATTCCGAACCGTAAATTAAATAATAGAGTTTTCAATTATGAATAATAAACGTTCAACCAACAAATTAAATTTCAATACGCAAAAATAATTATATTGATTAAAGATTGAATTATTTTTATGAAAATTCGTCGTTTTTTTGGGATGGAAATTGAGTTTTTAGTTGAAAATTCAACTATTATACTTTTGGTTGAACATTCAACTACTTCATTGGAAGTTTAACTACTTTTTTTTCAAATTCATTTTGTTGGTTGTTGATTGAAAAATGTTGTTGAAGATTTGTTTTCGTTTGTTGAAAAATAATTCGTTATGTAAATAGTTAACTATTCCATTTTAAGTGGAAAATTGATAGTTTTAGTTGAAAATTCAACTGATTAATTAAAAATTCAAGTATTTTGTTGAAAATTCGTCTACTATGTTAGAAAATGAATCTGCATGTTAGAAAATTAAACTGCCTGGCTAAGAAATGAATCAAATAATTGTATTTTCAACCAGAAGAGATGAATTCTGAACCATAAATTTAATAATAGTCATAATTTCAATAAAAAATAATTAACATTTAAAAAAAAAGAAATTTAATTAGAAAAGGATGAATTTTCAACTTAATAAAAATCAACTATTTTTTAAAAACTAAAAATTAATCTTTCTTTGTTGAAAACTCATATACTTGATTGAAATTTCAACTACTTTTTTAAAAACAATTTATTGGTTGTAGATTGCACTATTTTATTAAGATTTATTTTCATTTGTTGAAAATTAATTTTGTTATCTAAATAGTCAACTATTCCACTTTTGGCTGAAAATTCGTCTTCCATGTTAGAAAATTAAACGGCTTGATTAAAAATTGAATAAAATAATGTTATTTTCAACCAAAAGAGATGAATTTCCAACCATAAATTTAATAGTCGACATTTCAATAAAAAATAATCAACATTCACCGAAAAAAATTTAATTCAAATCCAAAAGGACGAACTTTTAACTAAGCATAAGTGAAATATCTTTAAAAAACTAAAAAGTAACCTTTTTTGGTTGAAAATTCAACTGTTTGACTGAAAATTCATGTATTTTGTTGAAAATTAAACTGCCTGCCTAAACAGCGAATAGAATAATTATATTTTCAACCAGAAAAGATTAATTATGAACCATAAATTTAATAATAGTCGACATTTCAATTAAAAATAATTAGCATTAAAAAATTAAATTTAAATCGAAAAGGACGAATTTTCGAGTGAATAAAAATCAAATATTTTTTAAAAACTAAAAAGTAACCTTTTTTGGTTGAAAATTTAACCACTTGATTAAAAGTTGTACTACTTATTTTTAAATTCATTTTATTAGATGTCGATTAAACTATTTTGTTGAAGACTTGTTTTCTTTTGTTGAAAAATTTTTACGGAAATAGTTACCTATTCCATTTTTGGTTGAAAATTCGTCTTTCGTGTCAGAAAATTAAACTGGTAGATTAAAAACTGAATAAAATAATTATATTTTCAACCAGGAGAGATCCATTGCGAATCATGAATTTAACAGTAGACTTTTTAATTAAAAATAATTAACTTTCAACAAAAAAATGAAATTTAAATCCAAAAGGACGAATTGTATCCAAAAAGACGAATTTTCAACCAAACAATAGAATATTAATAATTTAAATAATAAAACTTAACCTAAACACACACACAAACACAAATATAATTGTCTGCTACTTAGTTAACTGTTCCAGTGGAAAATTCAACGATTTTTCTGAAAATCTGTTGTTTTTTTGTCAAAAATTAGATTTTTAACGGAAAATTCAGCTATTCTATTTTTGGTTGAAAAGTTATCTTTTTTGAATAAAAATTCAACTATTGGGTTGAAAATTTATATTCTTTATTTAAAAATTAAACTATTTGTTTGAAAATTTATGTACTTAGTGGAAAATTCGTCTTTTTTTGTGGAAAATTAATCTTTATAGTTACAAATTCATCTTTTTGGTAGGTATAAAATTCAACTATTCCGGTTAAAGATTCATAATTTTAATTGAAAATTCATCAGTTTGGTTGAAAATTGATCTTTTCTAGTTCAAAATTCAACAATTTTGATGAAAATTTGTCTTCCTTAATTAAAAATTCAACTACTGCGTTGAAAATTGACGTATTTTGTTAAAAAATCGACTTTTTTGGTAGAAGATGATCTCTTTCTTTGAAAGTTAATCCCCGTGTTTCAAAAATTTTCTTTTTGGTTAAAAATTCAAGTATTCCAGTTTAATATTGATCATTTTTGTTGAAATTTCATCTTTTAAGTTGGAAATAAAATTACATGGTTGAAAGTTAAGCTCTTTTGTTAAACATTATATTTGGAATGCGTAATTCGGAAATCTTTCACTCTAAAATTTTTCCATTTGAATTTTTAAGCTTACATTTTAGTTGTAAGAATTTAAAAATGAAGATTAGATATAATAATATAATAAATATATTAAATAAATAAAAATAAATAAATTGAAGACTTAAACAATTAAAAATTAGAAGCGTTTGAAATCGATGATTTTTGATAAAAAATATTTTTAGTTGATCAACTGTAAACATAAATTAATTAATGATTTTTAAAATTCAACGGTACTTTCAGGATTAAAAAGTGAGTAATAATTGATTTTACAAGACGATTCTGAATCAGTTCACAATTTTGGGATTGCCTTATTGCCAATTGGAAAGTCTTATTAGTTGAACAAATATAAACACCTGATTGAAACTTTATAGACTATTTAAAATTTTTTAAATAACTTCAAAATAATACATCCATAATTAAAGCCTTTTATTAAATTTCAAATATTGTTACAGTTTAAAAGGTTCAATTTTCAAACCATTCAATTTGAAATTTTTTAATTAAGAGAAAGAAAAATGACTTAAAATTTAAAAATATCTCACTGTTGATTTGAAATCAGTAATTATAAATCAAATATTCAAAACTAAAAACAAAATAACTAATGTTTGAAAAAAATATAGATTGTTGCAGAATTCGAACAAAAGGTTTAGAAGCTTTTTAAGAATTGTGAAAGGCTTTAAAATAATGAAAAACATTTCTTTAAGATTCCTAGGAAAATTTAAAATTATTTGTTATTTTTAAAAATTAATTTCAAGAGAATATTTAAAAACATTTAGAAAGATTTATAAAATTGTCAAAAATGAATGTGACAGATTTTAAGGAACCTTTTTTTTGGCAAGGTTTTAAACAATTTTAGGAAAAATGTTATGAAAAATCCGACTCATTTTAAAAGATGTTTAGAAGTTCTGAAAAAATGTCAAAAATATTTTAAAATGTGAAAAAAGTAAAAGATTTTAAGGATTTCCAAACTATTTAAAATAAAGATAATTTAACTTTTAATTTAGGAAGCTTGGCAAAAATGTAACTGTTCAATTTTTAATATTTCTAGCTTAAAATTGCTTAAAATGATATAATTACAAAAAAAATTAATTCAATCATTGATTCTTTAATTTAGAGAATTTATAAAAGTTTAAAATTTTAATTTGGCAGTTTAACTGCACCTAATTTGAATTTGTTTAATTAAAAAGTATTAGTAGCCTCCATTTTATGCGTGTAAATTATTGAGCATTTGAAAACAAAATTTTTTAAATAAAAAACTTTAAACCTCCATTTTAAAAGTTAAAAATTCAAGAGTTCCACTTTGTGTACTTCAATTTGCAGCTTAGTTTTTATTACTCCAAATGGAAAATTTTTTAGCTTTATAGTTCAAATTTTTTTATTGCATTGACCTGAAAAATGTTTGCGAATCGGGAAATGACCGGGAATTTTTTTCTTTGATTAAAACCGCCACCCTGATTCAACTATCTGATTGAAAATTTGTTTTCTTCAATTGTATTTTGTTGAAAAATTGTATTTTCTGGTAGAAAAGTAATCTTTTTTTGTTGACAAACAATTTTATTGTTTAAAAATTTATCTTTTTTGGTTGAAAATTCAAATGCTTGATTGAAAGTTAAACTACTTTTTTTTACATTCATTTTATTAGTTGTAGATTGCACTATTTTGTTGAAGACTTTTTTTCTTTGGTTGAATTTTTTTATCTAAATAGTTAACTATTCCATTTTTTTGTTGAAAATTCGTATTCCGTGTTATAAAATTAAACTGCTTGATTAAAAAATGAGTAACATGATTATATTTTCGACCAGAAGAGATGAATTCCGAATCATAGATTTAACAGTAGACTTTTCAATTAAAAATAATTAATTTTAAAAAAATGAAATTAAAATCCAAAAGGACGAATTTTGTATCCAAAAAGATGAATTTTCAACAAAATACACGAATTCTCAATCCAAAAGTTGAATTTTCAACTAAAAAAGACCAATTTTCAACAAAATAGTCGAATTTTGATCTAAAAAATATCAATTTTTAACCAAATATGGAATATTTAATTTTTCATTTAAAAAAATTAATCGTCAATCAAACTGATGAATTTCTAACTAAAAGTATTGAACTTAAATTATGAATCTTCATTTAGAATAGGAGAATTTTAAACCAAATCATGAATTTTCGAGAAAAGAGTTTAACTTTCGAACAAGTAGTTTTATTTTCAATCAAAAAGATGAATTTTCAATCAAGAAAATTAATTTTTAACCAAAAATATTAATTTTCTACAAAAAAAGACGAATTTTCAACAGAATACACGAATTCTCAATCCAAAAGTTGAATTTTCAACTAAAAAAGACCAATTTTTGAACCAAATAGTCGAATTTTGATCTAAAAAATATCAATTTTTAACCAAATATGGAATAATTAATTTTCCATTTAAAAAAATTAATTGTTCATCAAACTGATGCATTTTTAACTAGAATCATTCAACTTAAATGATGAATCTTCATTTGGGATAGGAAAATTTTAAACCAAATAATGAATTTTCAAAAAAAGAGTTTTTCTTTCGGACAAGTAGTTTTATTCTCAACCAAAAAGATGAATTTTCAATCAAAAAGATTAATTTTTGAAAAAAAATATTAATTTTCTACAGAAAAAGACGAATTTTTAACAAAATACACGAATTCTCAATCCAAAAGTTGAATTTTCAACTAAAAAAGACCAATTTTCAACCAAATGGTCGAATTTTGAACTGAAAAAGGTCAATTTTTAACCAAATATGGAATAATTAGTTTTTCAGCCAAAAAAAATTAATTGTCAATCAAACTGATGAATTGTTAACTAGAATTATTCAACTTAAATGATGAATCTTCATTTGGAATAGGAGAATTTTAAGCCAAATAATGAATTTTCAAAAAAAGAGTTTAACTTTCGAACAAGTAGTTTTATTTTCAACCAAAAAGATGAATTATCAATCAAGAAGATTAATTTTTAACCAAAAATATTAATTTTCTAAAAAAAAAAAGACGAATTTTCAACAAAATACACGAATTCTCAATCCAAAAGTTGAATTTTCAACTAAAAAAGACCAATTTTCAACCAAATAGTCGAATTTTGAACTAAAAAGGATCAATTTTTTTAAATTTTAAATGAATTTGTAAAATAAAAGAGTGAAACTTTGAACCTAGTAGTGTTATTTTCAACCAAAAAGAGGAATTCAGAACTAAAATGATTATTATTCACCTGGATTAATTTTCATACAAAAAGAATTATTTTCTACTGAAAAAGACGATTTTTCAAAAAATACATAATTTTTAACGAAATAGCTGAATTTTCAAACAAAAAGATTAATTTTCTAACAACAAAGACCAATTTTCAAACAAATAGTTGAATTTTGAACCAAAAAAGACCAATTTTTAACTGGAAATAGAATAGTTAAATTTTCAGTTAAAATAATTGATTATCAAGCAAGACAAAAAAATTTTACCAAAATAGTTGAATTTTCAATCGAGCTGATAACTTGCTTTCCAACTAAAAAAGATCATTTTTCAACCGAAAATTGAATATTTACATTTTTAGTTGAAAAAATAATGTTTAACCAAAGAGATGATTTTTAAAATACAATGACGGAAACTTCAACTGGATTAGATACATTTTTAGTTAAAACTTTTTTTTTATTTTAAAAAGAGGCGAATTTTCAATAAAATACACGAATGCTCAATCAAATAGTTGAATTTTCAACTGAAAAAGATCAATCTTTAACCAAATACTTCAATTTTTAACTAAAAAGATCCATTTGGAACCAAAAATGGAATAATTAATTTTTCAGTTTTCAAAATTAATTTTCAACAAAACTGATGAATTCTCAACTAAAATTATAAATTTTCATCTAAAAAGATGAATTTTCAAACAAGACGATTAATTTTTAACGAAAAATATTAGATTTCGGCCAAAAAAGACGAGTTTTCAACAAAATACACGAATTCTCAATCAAGAAGTTGTATTTTCAACTAAGAAAGATCAATTTTTCAACAAATATTCGAATTTTGAACTAGAAAAGATCAATATTTAACCAAATATGAAATATTTAATTTTTTAGTTAGAAAAATTAATTTTCAACCAAACTGATAAATTTTCAACTGAAATTATGAATCTTTAACTTAAATTTTGAATCTTCATTTGGAATAGATGAATTTTCAAACAAGAAGATTAATTTTTAACCAAAAATATTAATTTTCTACAAAAAAAGACGAATTTTTAACAGAATACACGAATTCTCAATCCAAAAGTGGAATTTTCAACTAAAAAATACCAATTTTCAACCAAACAGTCGAATTTTGAACTAAAAAAGATCAATTTTTAATAAAATATAGAATAATAATTAATTTTTCAGTTAAAAAAATTAATTGCCAACCAAACTGATGAATTTTTAACTAAAATTATTCAACTTAAATGATGAATCTTCATTTGGAATAGAAGAATTTTAAACCAAATAATGAATTTTTAAAAAAAGAGTTTAACTTTCGAACAAGTAGTTTTATTTTCAATCAAAAGAATGAATTTTCTATCAAGAAGATTAATTTTTAACAAAAAATATTAATTTTCTACAAAAAAAGACGAATTTTCAACAAAATACACGAATTCTCAATCCAAAAGTTGAATTTT